>CATNWA010003522.1:0-19169 GCA_951230385.1 Staurois parvus | reverse complement strand
CGGGCCAGGGGCCCCTATCCCGGGTTTCCTCATGCTGCTGCCAGGTCCAGAGTCTTCATGGCCCCCTTGTAGGGCCCCCTTCCCATTGCTGCTGTCCCCATGCCACACTCGGGCCTTTGTCCCAAATTTTTCAGGTCTCCTCAAAACTGCTGGTGTTTTTTCCTTTTTTTTTGCCCTTTAGGGTGCTGGCGGGATTACGGGCCTCCCATAGCTGTCCCAAGGCCCTAATCTCCCCATGGGCCCCTATACCCCTCCTCATGCTGCTGCCAAGTCCAGAGTCTTTTCATGGGTACCTGTAGGGCCCCTCCCATTGCTGCTGTCCCATCGCCACACTCCCCATGGCCCTTTCGGGGTTTTCCTCCCCACACTGCTGGTGTTTTCCCTTTTTTTGGGCCCTAGGGGGGCTGGCAGATTAGGGGGCCTCCCATAGCTGCTGCCAGGCCCCTAATCTGCCAGGGGCCCCCCGTACCGCCCCCTCATGTTTGCTGCCAGGTCCACGTTTTCTAAATGCCATGTCCCACTTTCAGGTTCCTCACATGCGGGTGTTTTGGGAATTTTTTGACATGGGGTTTGCGGGCAGATTAGGGGCCTCCCATAGCTGCTGCCGGGCCCCCTAATCTCCCCGGGGGGCCCCCCTTATACCGCCTCCTAATGCTGTGCCGGGTTTCCGAGTTTTAAATGGGTCCCTTACGGCCTCCCATTGCTGCTTTTCTCCATCGCCACACTCTCCCAATGTGCCACTTTGGGGTCCCCTTTAAAACCCCTTTGCTGGGGGTCTTTTTTAAATTTTTTTGGACTTTGGGTCTGGCAGATTACGGGCCTCCCTTTAGCTGTTTCCCGGGCCCCTTTAATCGGGCCAGGGGCCCCCGGGACCCCCCTCCTCATGCTGCTCCCGGGTTTCCACGTGTCTCATGCCATGTCCCAAATTTTTCGGGGGTCCCCCTCCCCACTGCTGGTGTGTTGTTTTTTTTGGACATAGGGTGCTGGCAGATTACGGGCCTCCCAAAAGCTGTTTGCCAGGCCCCTAATTTTTGCCAGGGGGGCCCCTTTCCCGCCTCCTCATGTTTGCTGCCAGGTCCAGAGTTCTCATGGGCCCCCGGGAACGGCCTCCCATTGCTGCTTTTCCCACGCCACACTCTGCCATGTGCCCTTTCAGGTCCCCTCCCCACTGGGGTGTGTTCTTTTTTTGGGTCTTTGGGTGCTGGCAGATTACGGGCCCCCAT
This sequence comes from Staurois parvus, assembly GCA_951230385.1. Taxonomy (NCBI): domain Eukaryota; kingdom Metazoa; phylum Chordata; class Amphibia; order Anura; family Ranidae; genus Staurois; species Staurois parvus. Next base: position 17,946 of record CATNWA010003522.1, on the reverse strand, counting down.
AGCTGCTGCCGGGCCCCCTTTTAATTTCGGCCATGGGCCCCTGTACCGCCCCCTCATGCTGCTCCCCAGGCCCAGAGTCTCTCATGGGTCCCTGTACGGCCCCCCTTTGGGTCTGTCTCCATCCCACATTTTTGCCATGTCCCATTTCAGGTCCCCTCCCCAAAATGCTGGTGTTTTCAATTTTTTGGGACATAGGGTACGGGGCAGTTTACGGGCCCCCCATAGTGGCCCTAATCTGCCAGGGCCCCTTTACCGCCTCCTCATGCTGCTGCAAGTCCTGAGTCTCTCATGGGTCCTTTGTCCGGCGTTTCCCATTGCTGCTGTCTCCATGCCACACTCTGCCATGTTGCTCACTTTAGGTTTCATCACATGCTGGTGGTGTTCAATTTTTTTGTCATGAGGGTGCTGGCAGTTAGGGCCATCCATAGCTGCTGCAAAAGACCATAATCTGCCATGGGCCCCTATAGCTTGGTATCCCAAATTGCTGCTTGCGTAATGCCACTGACGTCTATCATGGGCTCCCTGTGACGTCCGATCCCATTGCTGCTCAAAGGTCTCCGTACGCACACTCTGCCATTGTGCCATCTTTCAGGTCTTTCCCTCACCACAAAACTGCTGGTGTGTTCACCATTTTTTTTGAATAGGGTGTGGCAGATTACGGGCCTCCCATTAGCTGCATATGTCCAGGGCCCCTTAATTTGCCAGTGGGGCCCCTCGTACCGCTCTCCTCCATGCTGTGTGCCAGAGTCCTCAGTTGGTCTCATGCCATGTGCCCCTTTATGGTCTTTTCCAGCACTGGCTGGTGGTGTGTTGAATTTTTTGGTATGGGTAGGGTTGATGGGCAGGATTACGTGGGGCCTCCCATAGCTTGCTTGCCAGGCCCCTAATCTGCCATGGGCCCCTATACCGCCTCTGTCATGTGGCTGCAACGGTTTCAGCGTTTGGTCATGGGTGTGTGTCCATGTACGGCCTAGTGTTTGCTTGCTTGGTCCATCCATCAGCCACATGTGTGGGTATGTCCCTCTTTCAGGTCTCCTCATTACCCCCACAATAAATGCTGGTTGTGTGTCAATTTTTTGTTGACATAGGGATGTGGCAGACCATTACGTGGCCTTCCCATAGCTGCCTGCCAGGCCGTACGGTCAATCTATGCCGATGGGCCCCCTCTGTACCGCTGCCTTCATGCTGCTGCCAGGTCGCAGGTGGTCTCTCATTGGGTCCATGTGCCATCAGCTTGTGCGGGTCTCCATCGGCCGCACGGATGGCGGTGGACACTTTCATTTGAGCAGTAAGGGTTACTCTGGCAGATCCGAGGCCATCCATCAGCTGTCTCTCCTCACACACTAGCTGCTGGCATGTATTACCGCCTCCTATTGCTTTGCCACAGGGCCCCCTAATCACGTGGCAGATTAACGCTCACATCGCATATTAGAGGTGTGGGGGGGATAAGCTGCAGCGAAGGCCCATCCTAGAGTTCGCCTGGCCCACTGCGAGTCATGCTGCTGTAGTATCGCCGCGATCGGGCCTAAATCCGAGGACCTGAGGCACTCCGTGCCGATAGCATTCAAGCAGTGTCACTGTGTCACAGGGTGAATCACTCCGTACTTCGGCCCTTCCCATTAGCAGGTTCTGGTGTGTGCCAGCGAGCTCACAGGAACACTTCTGCATGAGCTTTATTCAGGTCTCTGTCGACACCACTCTTCTGGATAGCTGTGTCGTAATTCTGTTAGACATCGATGTGCTGGCTAAAGAGCACAGGTCCACACGGATAGATCTGCATGCTAACTGCGCAGGCCCCTTAATCTATGCAAGGGCCCCTGTGTTAGAGCGCCTGCCTCCTCAATGCTGCTTGCAGGTAGTCCAGATGCAATGGGTCTGCCATGTATAGCGGACAGCACATCCCATTAGCTGGCAGTGTCTACGCATACAGCCACACTACTTGCATGTCGCCAGTTTCTAGTGCATCCTCACGACACTGTCCGGCGCGGCGTGCACATTTGTCATCAGGTGGTCTGTTACAGTGCATCCGAGTCCCATATGCTGCTAGCTAGGCCATCGCTACAATCTGCCTAAGCCTCCTGTACAACACCATCTCTCGATCGCTGCAGCCACTCGATGAATGCTCATTGCGGGGACCTTCCCATGATGCCTCTGGTCCCCATTGCCATCTCTTGCCCTTGTGCACTTTCGTTCTCCTCACACATGCTGGGTGTGTTCAAAATTTTTTGACAGTAGGGGTACCTGGCTATATTGCATTACGGGCCTCCACATAGCTGCTAGCCAGGGCCCCTGAACGTCGTATAGCCATAGCGCGAGTCCCCTTGTTATTAGGCCTCCTTATATGCTCTGCTGCCAGAGGTCTCCACCTACTATGTCTCTGCAAGGTGCCCCTGTCAGCGGTTCCTCTCATAATTGGTGGATGTGTTGAATTTCTGAACTTTAGCCGGAGGTGGCTCATTACGGGGCAGTCCGCTAGCTGCATGCCAGTGCCTAACTGCCTAGGTACACGGCCTCAGGACAGTTCACTGCTGCCATGTCTGCCAATTTTACTATGGACGTACCATTCGGGTGCTGTGCTCTGGCTCTCGGTTAGGGCCTCCCATTAGGCTGCTGTGCTCCATTGGGCCACCTAACTCTGCCATGAATACCCTCTCGCTATACCGAGCAAAGTTCTTGCACCCACTGACAATGGAGTCACGGTTCGGGAGATGTCTTTGGACCTTAGGGTGCTGGCAGTAATGATACGGCACTCCCATAAAGCTGTCTAGCCCTGCGGCCACTAACTCACTCCATACTATTTGAGGCCTGCTGTAGCGCACGTCCTTCATGCATGCTGCACAAGGTCTACAGAGTATATGCCATGTGCCACTAGTGGTCAGGTCTCCTCACACACATGCTGGTGTGTTCAATTTTTTGACATAGGGTGCTGGCTCCGATTTTTACGGGCTCTTCCCAATGGTATGCTGCGTGCAGGTCGTCTCAATCTGCCACACCCTATACCGCCGTGGCCGTCTGCTTCACATCTTCATGTGTCTCTCCTGGGTCTGTGACGGTCTGCCACACTGCTGTGTGTATTCCATCGCCTACCAACTATTCCATTGACCACTTTTCGGTGGTCGCACACAGCTGGCTTAGAAAGGCTCAATCCACCGATTTCCTTGGTTACATAGGGTGCTGCCACACTTAAGGTACTCCCAACCTATATGCCTGCATGGGGCCCCTATATACTGACGCCCGTGACCGACTCCTCATGCTTGTTGGCGTTGCAGCTCATAGGTCGAATTACCTACATTTGTTAGACCGCTCCTTTTAGGGATTTACTGCAACAATAGCCATCACTGATTTCCTCTGATGTCTCATGTTAAATGCGGATAAAAGGTTACTTCCCTGTTGTTAACTATGCCTGTCAGCGCATTGGCAGTCTATGCGTGACACCTCAATGCGCTTTGCTTCACTGGCCTTTGTAGTGAAGCGGTGCTAGACTAGTTCTGTAGAGTCGGCACGGCACTCATGGGAATGAAACACATTCCTCTGTTGCACGGTCCAGGAAACTAAATGCTTGTTAACAATGGTGGCAAGGAAGAGATGCAGGTAGAGTGGCGCCACCAGATCGTCAACGGAGTACATTGTCTCCTGTGCTCTGCTCCAGGACAGGGTAAGGATTAGGAGAGGAGGGACGGGGTAGATGGAGGACATTCTGTGCTTCAGGATTTTTGAGTGAAATGGGTGGTTTTTCCATCAGCGCGACAGTGAGTGGAGAGCAGGAGCATCTGGTAGAGGAGGAGGGAAGATGGAGACAGAGGACCCAGACGCACCGTGGCAGCTGTATGCTGTGGAGATGGATGGGCAGGAGTCCCTCGCATTCCTTGGCACAAATGGCCCATAGCATGCTCGCTTGCTTGCGTTTAGCAGACAGCCGAATAATAACTCCATCAGGTTTCCACAGGAGGGATGACTTTTGGCTGTTCCAATCCCTTGTTGGGCCCTCGCTACACGTTTCAAAAATGGTGGCCTTTTTCACACCTGCTGAGAGGGTAATGGCCAAAATAACGTTGACTATAAAAACCACCTATGTAGTCAGCTGGGTCTCTGCACTTTCTGCGCCAACCGTCCATCCTCAGACACTCAGACATGTGGGCCACTGTGCGCTCGCGTTCATCTGCTGCCATGGCAGCAGGGGATGGGTGGGGTTGGTAGGGAGCGTGGGCAGCTCCACCAGCAGCGGTCTCACTGCCTCAGTCTGCAGTCCGATGATGAGTAGCTTCTCTTCACCAGCGCAGTGAGGAAACATACTTAACCAGCCGCAGCAGCAAAAAAGCAAGCAGCATAGGTGGACCCTGGAGCAGGACCTCAAACAAAACAGGCTTAGGCCCTATTGGACCAGCACATCCCTCAGCCATGACCGAGGTAGACAAATCCCCTTGACTACCTGGGCAAACTGAAACTTGACCTTTGGCCCAACTAAGCTAGAATTTGCCCTTGTAAAGGCTGTCATTGCCCCGGCCTGTTAGCGAGGCATCGGAACCGAGCGGTGTGTTTAGTGCGGCAGGAGGTTGTTTGCACAACACTAGCGCGGGAGGACACGACTGTCCACCCAAAATAGTGTGAGAGGACTCCACGTTTGTGAAAGATGATATCTGGCTGGAGTTGTCTGGGTTGTGTTTCAAAACCACCAGTTCTCTGGGACACAATAATCTGACTAAATCGGCCCATGGAATTGCTGCTGTCCCATCGCCACATTGCTTGCCACTGTGCACTTTCAGGTTCTCAATCACACTGCTGGTGTGTTCCATTTTTTTGTCATAGGGTGCTGGCAGATTACGGGCCTCCCATTAGCTGCATGCCAGGCCCCTAATCTGCCATGGGCCCCTATACCACCTCTCCTCAATGCTGCTGCCAAGTCCAGAGTCTCTTCAATGGGTCCCTTTAACTGGCCTCCCATTTGCTGCTGTCTCCATCGCCACACTCAGCAGCCATGTGCACAACTTTCTGGTCTCCTCACACTGCTGGTGTGTTCCAAATTTTTCGTTGACATAGGGTGCATGTGCAGATTAACGGAGGCCTCCCATAGCTGTCATGCCAGGCCCCTAATCTGCCATGGGGCCCCTATATACCCAATACCGCCTCTCACATGCTGCTGCCATGGTCTCAGAGTTCTGTCTATGGGTCCCTGTACGGCCTCCCATTGCTGCTGTCTCCATCGCCACAAAAAAAACTTTGGAGCCCATGTGCCACTTTCAGGTCTCTCACACTTGCTGGTGTGTGTTTTCTCATTTTTTTGTGCATAAGGGTGCTGGCAGCATTACGGGCCTCCTCATAGCTGCTGCCCGGCCCTAATCTGCCATGGGCCCCCGTACACGGACTCCTCATGCTGCTGCCAGGCCGTTATCTGTCATGGGGCCTGTTCTTCGCTTGTTGGCATAGTTTGCTCGCTCGTTCAGATGTCCTTCTCATGCATACTCCTCTTCACGTATTCCCTCAGCAGTCTTTCTTGGAATCCGTTTCCCAAGAGGACAACAGTTTTGCTTTCGAGCACGCACCCGACGGTGCAGAAGCTGAACGTCCCCTGTCTCAAGTTGCTGCTGCCAGGCTCGTAATCTGTCATGGCCCCTGTACCGCCTCCTCATGCTGCTGCCAGGTCCAGAGTGTGTCATGGGCCCCCGTACCGACTCCCTCATGCTGCTGCCAGGCCGTAATCTGTCATGGGCCCCCCTGTACCACACATACCTCCCATGCTGACTGCCCAGGTCCAGAGTGTGTTTCATGGGTCCCTGTACGGCCTCCATAGGCTGCTGCCAGGCCCGTAATCTTGCCATGGGCCCCCGTACCCGACTCCTCATGCTGCTGCCAGGCCCGTAATCTGTCATGGGCCCCTGTACCGCCTCCTCATGCTGCTGCCAGGTCCCAGAGTGTGTCATGGGTCCCTGTACGGCCTCCCATGCTGCTGTCTCCATCGCCACACTCTGCCATGTGCCACTTTCAGGTCTCCTCACACTGCTGGTGGTTTCCATTTTTGTCATAGGGCGTGCTGTATGGCCTCCCATTGCTGCTGCCTCCACCGCCACCTGTGGCTACCACAACTCTGGTTTTGGCCCCGTGACTGCCCAAATGAGTGAAGTGTGCGGTGATTCTAAGATCGACGGACTCATCTGCATGTCATACTGACTGTCAGTATTATTTCTCTTCCCCCCAGCAGACTCCAAGGGCATTTAAATTAAAGGTACAGTGTTCTGCACTAATATAAAGGCTCTCGCTGAAGCCTAGAAACACCCCTTTTATAAGTTAAATTGCAGCGAATTATATTCGACTCGAATCAAAAATTTTTCCACGAATTCGCCGTAATCAGTCGAAATCGAATTTTTTGAATACTTCGCTCATCTCTTAAATATTATCTTTTGTCAACTACTTCAGCTTTTACTCTTTTATATGTATTTGCTCTAATTATTATAATTTTGCCTCTGTTATTGTTTTTATCTTTTCCAACCTTTTTTTCCTTTTTTCCTCCCCTATGGAAATCAGGATACCTCTTATATACACCGTATGGGCTTCCATACCGTAGCTATTGAGACTCCTTCCATTTCATTTAACTGAAAGTATTGCTCAATTACTTTTTGAAATCTTAGTTCCATCTCCTGATCTTGTATAAGTGTCTCATTCTAGCATACGTTTTATTCTGTCACCCACCCCACTTTTCAACCTCATTGTGAGATGTGCATGGTCTGATAATGATGTAACCTCGATATTGGATTTAATCAATGAGTCCAATAATCTATGTTCTATCATTATATAATCCAATCTAGAATATGTTGCATGTACCGAGGAATAGAATTTATAGTCTCTTACTCCTAAATGCTTAATTCTCCACACATCTACCAACTGGCATTGATGTAATTTCTTTTTTATCGACCTTAAATGCTTACCTCCATCCCTCTGCACATGCGATGAAGCATCAAACGTAGGATCCATGTAGAAATTAAAATCCCCTGCCACAATCATTAATTCCCTTAATGTATCCTCTAAATAGGGCATTGGGTCCTTATTTTATTTCCACCCATTCTTCCAGCTTGTCCTAAATCCTTATACAAAATTGCCACATCATCATTTTTTATTGAGAGTTCTACTTTCGCAAATATATCTGCCATTTCCATCTTTGTACATATTTGTGATCTTCCTGTTTGTTCTTCTGTGTTTCTTTTGTCTACATTAGGGCCTTCTCTGCATTGATTCAGATCAGATGTTTCCAATTTCAATCTGGGTTGATCTCCACTATTGTTTTCAAATTCTTGTCTTCCACTAGCTTCCCATTGTCTCTCTGGGGTTAAACCCATGGACTTTTCTCCTGTGGAGGCATTTATTTTTTAATTGCACTTATACTTATTTTAGGGTTCTTTACACCTCCTCCTTTCACCGATCTGCTCTTCATATTACTTCGTTTTGTTTCTGAACTTGGAGTATGTTCTTATTCTTATTCCTTCTCTATCTTCAATAAGCGTGGGATTGTGCAGCTATAGAGATAGTCAAACAGATGGATAGATAGGTAGGTACATAAGAAAATACATAGATTCCTGCGCCTCTGACCTTTTTGTTTTCACACTATCGTCCCGTCAGAGACCCAGTGTTATATTGCTTCCTGCTTTTTCCTTCTTAGTACTTAATACTTCTGATGTCCACACTCCTCAATGGATTCACTGTATTTTACTACGTGTCTACTCCCCATTTTATAATTTCTCAGGGTACTGCATACTGCATCCACCAGCCACTGTCTTCCCAAATCACTTTCACCATCCACTGAATGTTTGTTTAATTATGGGCACTCATCACATCACTTTCTTTAGCCCATATGGTGATCCAAACCTCTTGTGTAGCGCCTTTCTCCTGTCATCCTGCAGCTGTGGGGATAACCAGGGATGACCTCCAGTGGGCTTTCCTCTCCCTTCTCCGCTCAGCCATGTATCTCCCAAGTGTCCTCATGGCACCTCTCGCGAGATTCTCCACATCTTCCTCTGCAGCCTCTGTCCCCTCCGATCCTAGCACCACCCCACTCCAGAAGGTAACCTTCTCACTGCAGGTGGGCCGAAGGGGTCCCCGTAAATGGTGCTATTTCCGATCCTCCACTCCTAACCTAAGTGGTATGTTCTCTGCAGCATTCTCTCCAGCATCTCCCAGCAGGTCAAGAAGCTCCTAACATAAGGTGGCTGTCAGCGGTTTGGCAGGTGTTGAGGAGGTGATATGTTGCCTCCCCATAACCTGATTTAAACCCATGATTGCCGTACAAGGCAAGCAAATGCATTATGATAGTATGGCAATTCTAGGTTTAAATCAGGTGTGAGGAGGTAACACTGTGCCCGGGGATCTTTGACTTTTCCCATGTTGTTTCAGGTAGATATCCACCTCTTTAAGGTTGCCTACATCTGGTCTAGATACAATGACATCATCCCCCCATGTTCTAATTGACTGTACCTATTTATTTTTCTATTGGTGTTACCTAATTGGCTTTGCTTTTTAAAGATGATTTAATTATTTTTTTCATATGATATAAATCTGATTCACTTTGTTATATGTTTTAAATTAAATTTAAAGGTAATAAAACCATCGGTTGTGTCACACATCCAAGCTTACCCACTAAGCTGTGCAGAAAACAATGATGATGCTAAAGTACAGTAATCAATAACAACCAAATCAGATTTCAGTCAGAGGTGAAAGAAATCGTATTGGTTGGTATGGGCAACTGTATGTCGCCACATATATTGAAAGTAGGGCCAATATGCTGCTTCCACACCAACTACAGTTGCAAGAAAAAAATATGTGAACCCCTGGGGATTACGTGGAGTTTTGCATGAATTGGGCATAAAATGTGCTCTGAACGTCATCTAAGTCACAGCAATAGAAGAACACAGTCTGCTGAACATAATACTACACAAACATTAGATGTTGCCATGGTTTAATTGCACATAAACATGTAAACATTCACAGTGCAGGGAGGAAAAAGTATGTGAACCTTTGGACTTAATAACTGGTTGACCCTCCTTTGGCAGCAATAACCTCAAACCAAACGTTTCCTGTAGTTGCAGATCAGACCTGCACAATGATCTGGAGTAATTTTGGACCACTCCTCTTCACAAAAAACTGTTTCAGTGTAGCAATATTCTTGGGATGTCTGGTGTGAATCGCTCTCTTAAGGTCATGCCACAGCATTTCAATCGGGTTGAGGTCAGGACTCTGACTGGGCCACTCCAGAAGGCGTATTCTGTGCTGTTGCAGCCATTGTTTTGTTGAATTACTTGTATGCTTTGGGTCATTGTCCTGTTGCATCACCCATCCACTGCGGACTTCAGTTGGTGGACAGATGGTCGTACGTTTTCCTGCAAAATGTCTTGATAAACTCCGGAATTCATTTTCCCATCAATGACAACAATCCGTCCAGGCCCTGAGGCAGCAAAGCAGCCCCAAACCATGTTGCTCCCTCCACCATGTTTTACAGTGGGGATGAGGTTTTGATGTTGGTGTGCTGTGCCTTTTTTTCTCCACACATAGTGTTGTGTGTTCTTCCCAAACAACTCAATCTTGGTTTCATCTGTCCACAGTATATTTTGCCAGTAGTGCTGTGGAACATCCAGGTGCTCTTTTGCAAAACTTCAAACGTGCTGCAATATTCTTTTTGGACAGCAATGGCTTCCTCTGTGGTGTCCTCCCATGTACTCCATTCTTGTTTAATGTTTTCCTTATTGTAGATGTGTCAACAAAAAATGTTAGCATGTGCCAGAGATTTCTGTAGGTCTTTAGCTGACACTCTGGGATTCTTCTTTACCTCATGCAGCATTCTGCGCTGTGCTCTTGCAGTCATTTTTACAGGACGACAACGCCTAGGGAGAGTAGCAACAGTGCTAAGCTTTCTCCATTTGTAGGCAGTCTGTCTTACCGTGGACACATGAACATCAAGGCTTTTGGAGATACTTTTGTAACCCTTTCCAGCTTCATGCAAGTCAACAATTCTTGATCGTAGGTCTTCTGAGAGCTCTTTTCTGCGAGGCATGGTTCACATCAGACAGTGCTTCTTGAAACCAGTAAACCCAAAACAGGTGTGTGTTTTTTAAGGGCAGGACAGCTGTCAGCAACACATCCAATATCATCACACTGCTTGGAGTCAAGGTTGGCTCACTCCTGGCTCCAATTAGCTCTGGGAGAAGTCATTAAGCTAGGGCCTCCCATACTTTTTCCTCCCTGCACTGTGAATGTTTACATGTTATGTGCAATTAAACCATGGAAACATCTAATGTTTGTGTAGTATATATGTTCAGCAGACTGTGTTCTTCTATTCTTGTGACTTAGATGACGTTCAGAGCACATTTTATGCCCAATTCATGCAAAACTCCACGTAATCCCAAGGGGTTCACATACTTTTTCTTGCAACTGTATGCATGTCAATAGCAACTAGAGATGAACAGCTGACTAGAAATGCTTTATTAGGTGCAGCTGTTAGTGGTGGTGTGGCTACAAAACACGCCACTAATATCCTATCTATATAGTTTCATATCATACTTCAATTTCAATAGCATTAAGTGAGATTTTTTTAGTTTTGGGCAGTTTGTGTTTGTTAATGAACATACCAACACGTTATTGCTTGTGATTCCAAATCAGAAATTGGCTAGCTTTGAAGGCTCCATATTGTTTTATCAGCCAAAGTAGTCGGGTAGAAGCAAAAAAAAAAAAAAAAAATACTATAAAGTGTCACTTAAATGAGAGCTCTTGGCCTGCTTGGGCTGGTGATATCACATTTAAGTCTGAAGCTCTTTGAATTGTCTGAATAGTCTGGAGACAGGGTCTCTTTAAAGTCCCAAATGGAGTCTTTTTCACTCTATACAAAGCTTAAAAAAAAACAAACATTCTGCAGACATGTTCTCTTGATGTCCAATGTACGAAAAGAATAAGCATGTGATTGCATATGTGATTTCCAAGAAGACTTTTTGACTACATTGGGTGGAATGTCCTTATCTTAGGACAACAGCTGTAAAATTCTGCAATCTACTCTACCCTACTCAATCTACTGTTTTACTTGGCTATTATTTTGTCTTGGGAAATTTTGCTTTCCTCTTTGGGTCATGCTTATGAATTTCCTTTCAAATATTCTCTTTTCTTTTCATATTTATTTTCACAGCTAAGATCCTTTACTTGCTAATGCTTTATACCATCCGTGTATTTTCATTTCATGGTTCATAAAATATGTATATTTGAAAAGTAATATAATCTTTTTCTTCAGTTTGTGTGTTTATTTTTAAATCCATGTATTTTACATCTGAGCACCCAAAAAAGTATTGTAAGCTGAATTAAAACAGTTTCTACAGCTGCCCTATGATAATGAGCAAAAAATGTATATATGCCCGAGGCTACAGTGGCTGTTTTAAGAACCTAAAGAACATATCACTTTTACATACTATTTAATTCTTTTAATATCCTGTCTCAATTTTGATAGGTAAACCTGAGCTTTTAAAGATAAAATGACCATAGGTTGCTGTAATCCTAGAAAAAAAGAAGCATAAATTAAGCAAAAGGAGATTTATATAAGAGCTGTTATTAAATAGAACCACTGAGTGTGAAACCATTGCAAATATATAATGGAAAGTTGTGACCTATTAGAAGATCTGGTATTAAAAAAATGGCATTACCTAAAGTAATTTCTCTATTTGGCGAGAGTTATTTGCATATACTGTTATAGCTAAACCCCGCATTTATTGCAAACCAAATGAAATCCATATATGGCCTATAAATGTGTAAACATTTTTTGAGTGGGCAAATTACTTATAGAGTTATAATACGAGGGGCGTTCAAGCCAAACTGGGACTTTTGAGTTTATTTATTGAAAAGAATACATTTCAAGGAGTGGAAACTGCATTTATTTTCCGACATACTCCCCTGATACATTTATACACTTATCCCAGCATTATCTAATGCTTGTAAAGCTTTGGCATAGAAACATTTTTCAGTATGCCTTAACCATCCTTAGGACAGCCTGCTTTACTTCGTGAATGATTGTGTTCACCATTCCCACAGAAAGATTTGTCTCTTATGCAATTTCAAGACAGGTTATGTGTCATTTATCCAGGATCAGGCGTTCCCACGCGCTGAATGTTCACAATGACTGCTGTGGGCTGGGAACCACCACGGAAGGGATTGTCACTGATGAATGTATGACCTTTGAATCATTTGAAACGTTTACACCTTTCAAATGTCTTACTGCAGCTGAGAGTCTCAACACTGTACTGTGCTTGAAGTCTTCTGTAGATATACACAGGCTTTATGCCTTTGTTCACAAGAAACTTCATCACCACACGCTGTTCCATGCACGCACCAACACTGTTGTCTGCCATCTTGATTAACGGCCTCTGGACTGGCCGGTGACATGTGCTTCACCTATCAGTAATAGGACACACTTGTCACTACTTTGTGTAGTACGCAAGCAATCCCTTTTTATACCTATAAAATTGAAAGTCCCAGTTTGACTTGAACGTCACTCGTAGTGTATAATGTTAACCAATGCGTATTGATTCTGCTAAGTTTGGACTAGGCATCTAGGCTCTATGCACATTCTCCATACTCCAGCACTGCCCACCAGTCCTTTTCTGGAATGAATAAAGACTAGTACCATTCAGTTCTATTCCTGTGAGTCCAGACTATTTTGGACACACCAGGGGCTCATCATCACACAGGCTGTTCTCCCAGGAGAACGCTGCAGAAATCATGGCTATTCTCCCAATCACATGATTTGGAAAAAATTAAAAAACAATTGTAAAACTGTAAAACTGTCCTGTGCACAATATTGATATTGATTCACAGTAATCTCACTTGAAACCCCTTCATCCCCCACACCTCTTCTCTCTCTTCATATTAGATGGTATCCCATTGACGTGACACATGGTGGTACAACTGCAAATTGCCTACAATATCTGTCTTCATTAAACACAAATCCCTTAATATTGTTCTCTGTCATCTTTTTTTCGTTTTGTAGCCAAGCAGATCCTGCTATATTTAGAAAAAGTTACAGGTCTCTCCAGAGAGAGTTCAAATCTGGCCTCTGGCTAGGCCACAATAGGACATTCACAGAGTTGTCTCTAAGCCACTGCTGTGGTGTCATGTTGCAAGGTGAACTTTTGTCCCAGTCTGAGGTCTTGAGCACTGTGGAATAGATTTTCATTGAGAATATATCAGTATTTTGCTCCATTCAGCTTCCCCCCAGCCCTGGCCAGTCTCCCAGACCCTGCTGCTAAAAAAAAACACCCCCACAGTATGATGCTGCCACCACCATGCTTCACTGTTGAGATGGAATTGGGCAGGTGATAAATGGTGCCTGGTTTCCCACAGACATAACGTTTAGAATTGTGACCAAACAGTTCAATCTTGGTTTCATCAGGCCAGAGAATCTTGTTCCTCACAGTCTGAGAATCCATCACATGCTTTTTTTGCAAATTCCAATCGAGCATTGCACTGAGGAGAGGCTTCCATCTAGCCACTCTGTCATAAAGCCCAGATTACTGGAGGGCTGCAGTGATGGTTGTCTTTTTGGAACTTTGTCCCATTTCCACACAGGATCTCTGGAGCTTCATCAGAGTGACCATCAGGTTCCTGGTCACCTGTCTTACTAAGGCCTAAGGCCTTTCTACCCCCATTGCTCAGTTTGTCTGGGCTACCAGCTCTTGGAAGAGTCTTGGTTGTGCCAAACTTTGAGAATTATGGAGGCCACTGTGCTCTTGTTAACCTTCAGTGCAGCAGATTTTTTTTTTTTTATCTTTCCGCAGATCAGTGCCTTGCAATATTGCTGTCTCTGAGCTTTGCAGGCAGTTCCTTTGACCTCATGGCTTTTGCTCTGATACAGTATGCATTGTCAGCTGTGAGGCCTTTTATAGAGAGGTGTATGCCTTTCCAAATCATGTCCAATCAATTTATTTACCAAAGGTGGACTCCAATTAAGGTGTAGAAACATCTCAGCAACAACCTAGAGAAATGGCACCTGAGATCATTTCTAAGCTAAGTGTTGTTGCAAAGGGTCTAAATACTTATGCCAATGTAATATTTTAGTTTTTTTCTTTTTAGTAAATTCACAGATATTTCTAAAATTCTGTGAACAAATCAGTAAAAGTAGGCACTGGCCTTTAACAATAAGAAACATGTGAAAACTCCAAATAATGTATATAGTAAAAATTTAAAAACATATACATATAAAATAATATGATATGATGTGCTAAAAAGTCCAAACGATAAATAGTAAAAAGTCCCCAAATGCCATATTCTTGTGAAATGGAACTAAAGTGACCAGCACTTCTTTGGAAATCAGCAATGCTCCAACAACCTGTTTGGATAGACTGTGCACTCACCAAATCAAATTGCCCAACAAAGGAGCCAACAAGCATCAGAGATCAGATCTTGTATATGGTCAGATAGGATATCCACTTCTTTATGCAGAATCACTGAGTATTCTTGTAGCAGTCGAGGAGGGGCTTCCCACAGCAGCTGGGTCTACCAGAGAAATGTAGCTCTGGGCTGTCAGACTACACACCGTTTCTGATATTGGTGAGTCTCTCACCTGGCTGCAGATCACTTGCAATGAAGAACAAAAACAGAAAGCGCACCAACCTTGCACATTACCTCAGTAAAAAGGTGTAATTTTATTGAAATAAGATGTATACCACAAAAGTGGCAGAATATAAGGCATATAACATCTAAAATAGGAACACTGGAGTAGGAGACACATGCGAATCTCACCAAGAGGGGAGACTCTCAGAGTGAAGATGACGCATTTCGAAGGGAGATTCCTTCTTCCTCAGAGATCAATCTCAGATCACTTGCCCAGCTACCTCTGCCTCATCATTTGTGGCCTCCCTGCATTGCTGAGGGTGAGAAGCTAATCTTCCCTGGGTATGTCCAGGAAGCCATGGAAGAGTGGAGGAAGGAGTTAAAAGGGCTGGGCATGAGCATGGCAAATAATTGGGCACTCTGCTACACAGTCTCTACTTCTAGACTTCTTTGCACTACTGTATCACATATATGCTGCCAGTCTCCAAATATATGCATCCATTGGGTCTCGAGGTTGTGTTCTGAGTGCAAGCTCATTGTATGCTCCCAGCACACTGATTAAGCAGTCACCAACAGCTCTCAGTTCCTGTTTGTAATCATGATTCTGTGGGATGAGCTCCCAAGCACGTGACAGCTGTGAGACAATCGCAGCAATCGTGTGATTGGGACACTGTCTCCACCTCCCACCACTAACAACTATTTAAAAAGCCATCAGGGGCAGTGGGAAGAGGTTAACCTCCCTAGCGGTCTGATTATGTCCATATTTCTGTGCTCAAAGCAGTACATTTTTTTTCATAGAAATATGTATTTTTTTTATTGTAGGCCTGTAATTTTTAGGAATAACTCACTGAAATCTGTCCGAACAAGAGTCTAGTAAACATCATGGGAATGATAGAATTTGAAACACGAAATCATAAATTATAATTTAGTAAATAATCATAAAAAATAATAATATAATAATAAATTTAATTCAATAATATAATCAAACCAAAAACACTGAAATTTGAAATATAGCGCCAAGTTCGCACATCACTGAGCAAAGTCGCAAAATCGTTTTCAGTGCCTGACGACGAATTTCCCCACGAATCATTATCACTCAATTCTGCAAGTGGTTCTGATTTACTGATTTGCTGTCCTCTAGCTGGTCTAAAACCGATTTTGACCTAAAGGGACGCTTTTTTGGACGCCATGGACGTTTCTCAGTTTCCAGGCAATAAGAACAGTAAAAATGCAGGCAGGGCACAGGACAAAGCACTAGGGACAAAATGTATGTGAAATGGTTTGATACAGTAATGTTTTACTATGTGATTTTAGTGTATTTAGTGAATGTCCCTTTTGTTCATTTTCAAATTTCCCGCCAGTTCCGTCCCCCGTACGTCCCGACGTTTGCAGGGGACGGAACCCAGATGACAGATGCCGGCATCCGTTGGATTACATTGCCGGGGACACTGCAGGAGTGACATCGCGGTAGCGCAGGACAAGGTAAGTCAAGGACAGATGATGGAGCAACGCCGCATGGTATTCCCGAGTGTAGCTCGGGGTTACCGCTTTTGGTACTGAAACTTTACCCCGAGCTACACTCAGGAATACCGCCAGGGAGGCTACGTAAATCAACCCCAATGTGTAACCTTCTGGTAAAAAACATGTTTCCCCCAGTAACATAACTACCACAGGAATGTTTATATTCCCTCCTAATCTCTCCTGCTTAGGAAATCAGAGCTCTGCCATGTGACACTGAAGAGGAGTACATGTCCCAGGTTTTTGGAAACAATGTTATTCCATTTTATCACTGTGTCTGTTGATTATTTGTATATTATTGATCTAATTAAAGCTAAAGGTATGCATACTCTTATACGTTTATTAGGCCTGATGCACACAGGGCATTTTATTTTCTCCCCTGAATGCCTTTTACTCCTGGCAGGAAAAAGCAGCTTACAAAACGCGCCTAAAACTGCGTATTGCACACTCGTTTAGGCGCATCGAGTGTTTGAATGTTAATAGATTCCATTGGATTCCATTTGTTTATTCTGGCCATTGGAATGCATTAACTCCCAAATGCTAGACATGTCTAGTGTTTAAACACATTTAGGCGTGTTTAGACACTTGTAGGTGTTTTTTTTTCAGCCTGTAAACATCTCTCTTCTAATATGCCTGTAAACCGCTATGTGTACATATACACTATATTGCAAAAAGTATTGGGACGCCTGCCTTTACACGCACATGAACTTTAATGGCATCCCAGTCTTAGTCCGTAGGGTTCAATATTGAGTTGGCCCACCCTTTGCAGCTATAACAGCTTCAACTCTTCTGGGAAGGCTGTCCACAAGGTTTAGGAGTTTGTCTATGGGAATGTTTGACCATTCTTCCAGAAGCGCATTTGTGAGGTCAGGCACTGATATCGGACAAGAAGGCCTGGCTCGCAGTCTCCGCTCTAATTCATCCCAAAGGTGTTCTGTTGGGTTGAGGTCAGGACTCTGTGCAGGCCAGTCAAGTTCCTCCACCCCAAATTTGCTCATCCATGTCTTTATGGACCTTGCTTTGTGCACTGGTGTGCAGTCATGTTGGAACAGGAAGGGATCATCCCCAAACTGTTCCCACAAAGTTGGGAGCATGAAATTGTCCAAAATGTCTTGGCATGCTGACGCCTTAGGAGTTCCCTTTACTGGAACTAAGGGGCCAAGCTTAACCCTGAAAAACAACCCCACACCATAATCCCCCCACCACCAAACTTTACACTTGGCACAATTCAAGTCAGGCAAGTACCGCTCTACTGCCAAACCCAGACGTGTCCAGACAGAGAAGCGTGATTTCTGACTCCAGATAACACGTCTCCACTACTCTAGAGTCCAGTGACGGCATGCTTTACATCACTGCATCTGATGCTTTGATATGAGGCTTAGATGCAGCTGCTCAGCCATGGAAACCCATTCAATGAAGCTCTCTACGCACTGTTGTTGTGCTAATCTGAAGTTCAAATTAAGTTTGGAGGTCTTTATTGACTCTGCAGACAGTTGGCAACTTCTGCGCACTGTGCACTTCAGCACATGCTGACCCCACTTAATGGCTGAGTTCCTGCTGTTCCCAATTGCTTCCACTTTGTTATAATACCGCTAACAGTTGACCATGTAATATTTTGTAGCAAGGAAATTTCACGGATGCACAGGTGGCAACCTATCACAGTACCAGGTTTTTAATTTACTGAGCGTCCAAGAGTGACCCATTCTTTCACAAATGTTTGTAGAAGCATTCTGCATGCCTAGGTGCTTGATTTTATATACCTGTGGCTGTGGAGGTGACTAGAACACCTGACTCCAATGATTTGGAGGGGTTTCCCAATACTTTTGGCAATATAGTGTACATATAGGCTTACATAGAGGTGCT
>CATNWA010003521.1:0-27927 GCA_951230385.1 Staurois parvus | reverse complement strand
GGACACCGACGTAAGGGGGGGGACTCCGCTGGACACCGAACGTAACCGACGGGGGGGGACTCCGCTGGACACCGACGTAAGGGGGGGGACTCCGCTGGACACCGACGTAAGGGGGGGGACTCCGCTGGACACCGACGTAAGGGGGGGACTCCGCTGGACACCGACGTAAGGGGGGGGACTCCGCTGGACACCGACGTAAGGGGGGGGACTCCGCTGGACACCGACGTAAGGGGGGGGACTCCGCTGGACACCGACGTAAGGGGGGGGCTGGACACCGACGTACTCCGCTGGACACCGACGTAAGGGGGGGGACTCCGCTGGACACCGACGTAAGGGGGGGGACTCCGCTGGACACCGACGTAAGGGGGGGGACTCCGCTGGACACCGACGTAAGGGGGGGACTCCGCTGGACACCGACGTAAGGGGGGGACTCCGCTGGACACCGACGTAAGGGGGGGGACTCCGCTGGACACCGACGTAAGGGGGGGGACTCCGCTGGACACCGACGTAAGGGGGGGGACTCCGCTGGACACCGACGTAAGGGGGGGACTCCGCTGGACACCGACGTAAGGGGGGGGACTCCGCTGGACACCGACGTAAGGGGGGGGACTCCGCTGGACACCGACGTAAGGGGGGGGACTCCGCTGGACACCGACGTAAGGGGGGGGACTCCGCTGGACACCGACGTAAGGGGGGGGACTCCGCTGGACACCGACGTAAGGGGGGGGACTCCGCTGGACACCGACGTAAGGGGGGGACTCCGCTGGACACCGACGTAAGGGGGGGGGGGGGGACTCCGCTGGACACCGACGTAAGGGGGGGGACTCCGCTGGACACCGACGTAAGGGGGTAAAGATGGGGACTTTGATGCAAGGGGGGACTCTTATGTGAACATGGTGCTCATCCTGACTGCTGCACTCTACAGTTGGAAGAAAAAGTATGTGAACCCCTTGGGATTACGTGGAGTTTTGCATGAATTGGGCATAAAATGTGCTCTGAACGTCATCTAAGTCACAACAATAGAAGAACACAGTCTGCTGAACATAATACTACACAAACATTTATGTGTGCCATGGTTTAAATGCACATAACATGTAAACATTCACAGTGCAGGGAGGAAAAAGTATGTGAGGCTGTCAGGAATGGACTCACCAATGGTGGTGGGACTCACCTGCCTTGTGGGCTGCAGTACCAGTGATCAATCAGTGATCACATGCAAAGTAGTAAGCAAGATGTCACTTCTGACATCATTGCTTACTATGTGTGAAATCTATGAATGATCACAGAGGTCACATGGTACAAGGCTATTCACAACAGCCTTGTACTATGTGACAAGCTGTGACCAATCACAGCTCACTCAGTTCTTCTCAATGAGTGCAAGAATGCACACAGAGAGAAAGAGAAATGATTGCTTTTACATCCTATATGGGTGTAAAAGCAATCAGTGAAAAAAAAAAAAAAAAAATCTTCATCACCCCTCACAAGTAGTACAGTGTCACCATGGTGACACTGTGCTGCTAGGGTGACAGTATGTAAAAAAAATAAATAAAAATAAAAAATAATATAAAAAAATAAAAATAAAAATGTAAAAAAAAATGTTTAAAAATTATAATTTTTGCTTATAAACTAATTTGTTTTTTTTTACTAAAAAGATAACGGAATAAATTTTGGCTAAGATTTATGATGAAATATTATTTATTTGCAAAATTTTATAAAAAAAAACACTTTTTTTCAAAATTTTTGGACATTTCATTTACATAGAAAAAAAAATACAAATCCCAGTGGTGAATAAATACCACCAAAATAGAGCTTTATCTATCTCAAAAAAATGGTAAAAAATTTCATTTGGGTACAGCGTTGCATGACCGCGCAATTGTCATTCAAAGTGTGATAGCGCTGAAAGCTGAAAATTGCCCTGGTCAGGAAGGGGTAAAAGTGTCCGGTCTGGAAGTGGTTAAGGCAGTCCATACATTACTCATATTGTTCATCCAATCAGTGGGCTGAACGGAAAACAAAATGATCCAATCCTGGAGGACACTGGAGCTTGATTTGTCTGCTCAGCATGTGCTTGTACTGAGCACCCAAGTGCTCCCATGTGCATCAACCTTCATATTCTCCACCCTGGCAAAGTCATTTCATGCTATAAAGGGACATCCATCCATTGACAGTCCTTCGTGATAAAACGTCTCATTCAGTAATAGAGAACAATAAACACCGATTCATATATGGTTTGGGTTCAATTATTATTTTTATCAGGACAAGTAGATTGTCATGAGGACAAGTAGTTTGGGACCCCGATTTAGTCCCTTGGACAAATAGTTTTTTGATAAATTTCCACATCGCTGGACTGTTAACGTTTAGTACATTTTCAAGGTCCTGGGTCCTCGGCTTGCTGGATCAGAAATCCCCTTTTCTCTGTTGGGTTTGTTTGGTCTCTGAACTGGTTTTGATGAGTTTTAGATCTGCAGACAAGGAATGATAAATACGATCCTTCCTATGACTTGTTTGCTCTGAGGCAGTGCTGTGAGGTCAATGTTGGGTCATCATGAACTTCCAGGAAGGGGAACTTGATGACTTTTGATTGGAGTTGCTGGATAATCAGGATAATTGCCCGATATCCGGCTGCAAGGCCCCAATCTCCGGCAGCCTGCTGCCTGACAGGAGTGATGTCACTGTCACTCTCTTCAGTAAGAGAAGGGATTGGATTGGATAGCAGGAGATGCTGCTGGTGGAGCAGAGAGAGCTTTGGGGGAGGACTCTGTTCTCCTCCCTCCAATGGCAGCTCAGTGTGGGTAGGAGGGGGGGACAACAGGGGGAAGACCTTTGGTTGCCAAATATACTGTAATATCCTGGACATTGTACAGAGTGGTGGTGGGTTCCTGGGGCTCTGAATTCCAGCACCGGGCACTGCCAGAGCCTGTGTCATGGGAAGGTATGGGACTGTCTCCGGAAGATGTATAGCACTGACCCCTGACTACCTGTTAGTCTATGCTGAGCATACAGACCTCCTTTAGAAACAAGTGCCCACCAAGGGGTGAAGAACTGTCCTTCATTCCACTTGGACAATATTATTTGACCGGTGAGATGGTAAGAAGGTGAAGGTTGCCTTCTTTTTTCTTGGCTGGAGTTCTGTAAGGAGGACTGAAAGTAAGTTCAGGTAGGAGGACCATCATAGACCAACAGCCCCCTCCCTAACTCAGCGACTCCCTGAGCCATAGTACCTCCTCTTCTCTCAGAGATCTCCTATCAAGGACCCAAAGTCCTTCAGCTACTCTACCCCCTCAGAGAACTTGGGATCCACTATCCTCCAAGGGGCCCCAAAGTCCTCCATCCTCTGTACCCCAAAAGAGACCCCTCAGCTCCCCTTCATCCATGAGGACCATATTACTAGAATTTATCTTCACAATGAGGAGAATGTTCCGGCCCGGAAGTGGGGGGGGAATGTTCTGCCCCTGAAGGGGTTCATCTGGGTTCCCACACTATATATGTGTGTATCATCATCTGCTGGAGATAAAAGATGTCACAGTGACTATGGAGGAAGAGGACAGACATGACTATGGAAGAAGAGGACGGACATGACGGGGGGGGTTACTGGGTGTAAATAGGAAATAACATCTTATTACCTCCTCTGTTGCCACTTTCACCAACGTCTCCTTGCTGGTTTCTACCATATGGAACTTCCTGTCTTTATTCCAGATGACTTCCTGTCTTTACCCGACATCACTTCCTGTTTGTACCTGACATCATTTCCTTTCTGTATTCCATAGAGACCATTTGTTTGGGTATAAGTGAGATCACCACCTTGTGGATTTCAGAGGAACTGCAGAAACATAAAAATATCTATCTTACAGGACTACCAGGGAAGTTCAAAAATAATAAATAATAATAAATAGCTCTTATGTTTAATAAAGATATTTTATTACATATAAAAAAAGTCTTAAAAACACAGAACACAAAAACCAAATGTATAGTTAATAAAACAGATACCACCAAAACTGATCCTTTTGTTGAAGAAAATGCAAAAATACATCCTAAAGTATAAAAATATATATCAATCCACTCATAATGAGGATGTTAGGCATAAATGACAAGGATAATGGTCACAGAGGAATGGTGGTGGAGATCTCTCAAAGTAAGAACACTTCCTTGAATGGTTCTATAAATAAAGAATGAATCCTGGAGGGAATAAAGCTGTAAAGCAATAAAATAATATAAACTGGGCCATCCACTTCATCCATAAAGACATTGTGATTGAAGATCTTCTAGATCACATAGAAGGAGGACTCATCCATGATTTCATACATTTGTTTGGAAGGAGAACAATCCTCAGAAGGGAACATGTAGGATGACAGGAAAAGGCTCCTGACTGGTGAGATCCTCCAAACATAATGATGACATCCATGAACTGGAGCGAGCTCGTTGGGGTGATAAAGCCAATCTGGAAACACTGTGTAGACGTTCTCCAAGAACTCAGCACACTCCAGGTGTGGAGAAAGTCTCCAGGTGGGTTTAGCCTGTCATTTATCATAGGTAGTAGAAATGTCCGCACATGGACTTCCATAGGGACCCCCAGACTACATATAGAACCTGTCAGTGTCCCCAGGTCTCCAGGTGGGTTTAGCCTGTCATTTATCATAGGTAGAAATGTCCGCACATGGACTTCCACAGGGACCCCCGAGACTACATATAGAACTTGGAGGTACCTGTAACATGGAACAGGATTTGGTGTTGCTGGAAGACTGGTCAGAGCAGTGGAAATTGCAGTTCAATGTTTCTGAATCGTGGGCTGGGGATGGGTAGCGGGTACAAAGCTCCCTGGGATGGGCCACTTTCAGGGACAGATACCAGTCCAGTGATGTAGTGTCACACAGTGCAGTGTTTATTGGTGCTGATTACAGGTGCTGTACAATGTTCCACAAAGTAACGGCAGAAAACCTCAAAACCAAAATCCTAGCCGTGTCCCGGCACTAACTACACAAACACGATTCCTGACTATCAGGGTACTGGGGCAGTGGCCATTTTTTGTTCTGTTGAATTGTTGGGGAGGAGACACACTGGACACCTTGGCTGCCATTGGGCTATACGCTGGGTGTCCGGTGCACTCCTGTACCTTTAACCACCTCCTGTCCGGCCGTTGTATATAAACGGCCGGACGGTGGCAGTGCAGGGGTGGGTGGCCATTTATAAATGGCCTCCCCGCCCCCTGCTTGTGTGCGCTCCCTGGGAGCATGCAGCACCACAATCCGGTGCCCGCTGTGTCCTCCAGACACAGTGGAACACCGTTCATCGTACGGGACCTATGTGCGAGGTCACGATCATGTGATCACTGATTGACCAATCAGCGATCACATGTCACTTCTGACATCATTGCTTACTACGTGTGAAATCTGTAAATGATCACAGAGGTCACATGGTACAGGGCTATTCACAACAGCCTTGTACCATGTGACAAGCTGTGACCAATCACAGCTCACACAGTATTTCTCAATGGCTGCAAGAATGCAGCCAGAGAGAAGGAGAAATTATTCCTCTTTATGGGTGTAAAAGCAATCGGTGTAAAAAATAATTTAAAAAATCTTCATCACCCCCCACAGGTAGTACAGTGTCACCATGGTGACAGTATGTTAAAAAAAAAAATAATAATAATATAAAAAAAAAAAAATAAAAATGTTAAAATATTTTTTAAAAATTATAATTTTTGGTTATAAACTAATTTGGGTTATTTTTTGTTTTACTAAAAAGATAACGGAATACATTTTGGCCAAGATGTATGATGAAATATTTATTTGCAAAATTTTGTAAGAAAAAAACTTTTTTTTTTTTTTCAAAATTTTTGGACTTTTGCATTTATAAAGCAAAAAAATAAAAATACCACCAAAATAAAGTTTTATCTGTCTCAAAAAATGCTAAAAAAATCATATGGGTACAGTGTTGCATGACTGCGCAATGGTCATTCAAAGTGTGACAGCGCTGAAAGCTGAAAATTGGCCTGGGCAGGAAGGGGGGGGAAAGTGTCTGAACTTGGAAGTGGTTAAAGAGGGGTGGGTTCCCACAGGTCCACCTGCCCTTGGTCTAGCCATTAAATACATGTGCCTCTACTATGGGGGTTCAATTAATTTGTAGAGTTAGGACTACAGAATATCGGGGGGGCCGTGACGAGGCTCTGTAGCTTACAATGTGATTGCAAATGTGTGCTAACTAAACCCGTTTTTAACGCATACTGTTAGACGGGGTAATTTGGGTTTGTTTGCAGGATGGCTGGTAAGTTGAGCCGGGAACTTTTCTCTTTTGTTGTGTGACATGCGTTGCCCGTTCAAGTGCTCCTTGCTGTGAAGGCCAGTTATAGACTGGGGCAGCGGCCATTTCTTGTACTATCAGGGTGAGCAAGCCTAGTGCTTGTCAGTCTCCAAAGATGCAGCTTTACCCCAAGAACCCTTTGGAGGACCCCTGGCTGAGAAAGGCTGGACTAGGCAGTCATATATTTCTGTCCCCCTTGGTGGGAGTGGAGGTGACCCCTCTATAGTGTAGCGATCCCCCCAAAGGGGGTAAGTTTGTTCACTCCACCACCACTCTGCCTCCCAACCCCAAGAACTGTCTCAGCCCCAACTGACACCCCTGACAATAGTGAAGTACAAGGACCAATGAAAAGCACACACGGTATAATAAACACAGAGATCAGCTTTACTGTAAGACCTCTATGGGAAGTAATAAACATGAACAACAGGTATACGTTCGGTGAATCCAGAGAACAGCAAATCCTGAGACCGGAAGCAATATAACTCACTTTTACACTCAGGCTGCTTTCAGGGGATTCCAACCGTGAATAACCCCAAGAGCAGAGGAAACACTTACATGGCGCCCTCAAAGTGGGTCTAAACCCCTTTACATAAACTCAGCTCTATGATGTCCAAGCAGGAGGAGAGCAGAAGGATGACTCTCTGTGGTGTCAGACTTCTCCCTTCTAACCCCCGACACCACAAGCCCAATAGGCAAACACTGCGCCCAACTGATGCTTCATAGCTACTTTCCAAGGTAGAGCTATTCCCTCCCACACCATGCAATATAGAGGCCTGAATACGCATGCGCGTGCCCGTATGGCACCAGTAACTTCAGTCTCTTGGTAACAGGATGAATGTTGGGGTCTTCAGCGAGACACTTTCATTGGTGCACTTACACTCCTATGGTAAAGTATCATTGTAATCCCGTGGCAGGATTTGTATAGCAAAGCAAACACTGTGTCTGTATAGCAGGACCATCTACACAACCCAGTGCCTGGTGAGTATGGGAGAAGTGTCATGTCTCTGTGTGCCGTGTTCCTGTCATCTGCCAGGGGGCAAAATCCCTCTCACCAGATCCTGGGACTAAGGCCCAAACCATGGTCCTGGAAATGACCGGCTCCTGTGGTCACCTCACGATGAGCCCTTCACACTGTCGGTGTAGGCACTGTACTGTAGGCCACATCTCTCAGGTTGGATGTTCCCTGACTGATGCAGATACCTAAACATGGAGTGAACTGACCCTGAGCACTTCTCTGCCAGGTCCAGACTGTCTCCTGCCACATGCAGACTGCCTCCCCTCAGGAAAAACAAGATGGAGTCCTTCACTCTGCTCTCACTAAGCATGCTGGTCTCTGTAGTTCCATCCCTCATATCAGCCTATCAGGCCATTTCTGTTCAGGACTGCATATTCCACAATGCTTTGCAGCTGCACCTCCTGCTTGAGAAAGTCCCTGTCATTGGCTCCTTTAATACCTCTTCTGATTGGCTCTCTCTGTATTACAGTCTGAGAGGAGAAGGGAGGGGCTGAAATCCCTGACTGCCTTGTGTGTATCCAGTGCCAGTGTCAGATTTCACAGGAGATGCCAGTCAGCAGGTTACAGCAGTCACAGATAGGAGTCATTTCCTCCCCTACACAAGGATCTACAGTCCATACACACCCAGCACAAGGCCGGGGTCACACTACCAGACGCTTCTCGGGGCTGCAGTTCCTCTGAGCTCCACAAGGTGGGGATCTCACTTCTACCCAGACAGGAAGTCTCTATGGAAGACAGAAGTGATGTCAGGTACAGAGGAAGTGATGTCAGGTACAGACAGGAAGTGATGTCAGGTACAGACAGGAAGTTCCGGGTGAGAGCTGAGTTGGAGAGGAAGCAGAGAGAGACGTTGCTGGAAGTGGCAGCAGAGGAGGTAATAAGATGTTATTTCCTATTTACACCCAGTAACCCCCCATCATGTCCATCCTCTTCCTCCATAGTCATGTCCGTCCTCTTCCTCCATAGTCATGTCCGTCCTCTTCCTCCATAGTCACTGTGACGTTCTTTTATCTCCAGCAGATGATGATACACACATATATAGTGTGGGAACCCAGATTAACCCCTTCAGGGGCAGAACATTCCCCCACTTCCGGGGCCGGAACATTCTCCTCATTGTGGAGAGGTGTCACCTTCTCACCTCATCATCAGTCTATACTAATGGATTATACCACTTTTATAAGTGGCGGGGGGGAATGGAGAAATCTATGACATCATACTGACCTTGCAGCTCCTCCCAAATGTCCTCCATCCAGAGTCAGAGAATCCTATGACATCACACCAATGATCCAGAGTCAGAGAATCCTATGACATCACACTGACCTCACAGCTCCTCCCCCAATGTCCCTCCATCCAGAGTCAGAGAATCCTATGACATCACACACTGACCCATCCAGGACAGAGAATCCTATGACATCACCTCCTCCCAATGTCCCTCCATCTGGCTTTTTTATTCTGATGCTCTTAGGATGTGGGGGGGGTCCCTTGGTATCCTCACATGTAAAGTGGGACTGTTGGTCCTGCGTTGTATGTAATGACATCAGAATGCTGCAACAAGCCTATACCCTGCGTAGTGTGGGGGTCCTGTGGGGGGGAATTATACCTCAGCCTGAAGTGGGGCTTTAATAAAATGGAGACCTGAATGGAGAGGTGAGGAGGATTCTGGGAATATCATTTGATGTGACTATTTGTGTTCAGATGTAGAGTTTTCCTCCTGTGAAGTCTGGAGATCATATGACATCACATTGCCTCCACCTCCCTCCCTGATAGAAGAGAGAAAGAAGAAGAAGATTCTAGAAGTCACCAGAGAGATCACTGAGCTGCTGACAGGAGAGGTGAGCGGTGCCGGGAATTCTGGGACATTCTCCAGTAACAGACAAGGGATGTGTCTGGATGGTGACTGTATCATTGTGTGTGTCAGGTTCCTATAAGGTGTCAGGGTGTCACTGTCTATTTCTCCATGGAGGAGTGGGAGTATTTAGAAGGACACAAGGATCTCTACAAGGACGTCATGATGGACAATCAGCCGCCCCTCACATCACCGGGTAAGAGGAGACTTTATTGTAAAGGAGAGAGCAGTACGGAGGATCCACCTAGATCCCCCATCATCTGATAAACACATAGAAACAATGGATTCAGTCAGTGTGTGTGTTTTCCTACAGATGGATCCAGTCATGGGAACCCACCAGAGAGATGTCCCCGTCCTCTGTATTCCCGGGATTCCACACAGGAAGGTCACACCATCCCTCACCATCATCAGGTAGATGATGACAATTATTGGTAGTTGTGATTTATACACAGCATGTTTTGTTACAATGAATGTTTTATTATATCTTTCAGAGTGGAATCCTCGGGGATGATAATATTGATGTTAAAGAAGAGTATAAAGAGGAGGATGAGGAGTATGGAGTGATGGAGGAGTTTTTCAGAAGGACACAAGGATATGATGGAGCCACCTAATACCAGGAACCCACCAGAGAGATGTCCCCGTCCTCTGTATTCCCGGGATTCCACACAGGAAGGTCACACCATCCCTCACTATTACAAGGTTGGTGGGGATGGAGCATCTAGAACATGGACTCATGAAGACAATGTGTGGATTTTGTGTGTGTGTGATGTGACACAATCATAAATCTTACATTTTACAGATGATATTTTCTCTCATTTCCTTGATTTAGAGTGGAGATCCAATCGATATAGAATTTGAGGTGAAAGCAGAAGAAGAAGAGGCGTATGTGAGGGATGATCAGCAGTCTATGGAGGAGGATGGAATAACGGGGACATTTATAGAGGAGGACACTCCTACAGAGATCAGCACAGGTGGGTCATGAACACTAAATCCATTCCTCCACCCATACTGCTCACTGATTGGTCCAGAGTAGGGGCGGGGACTGGGTGATATCAGCCTGTAATCCCCTGGTCACTTCCTGAGCTGTGTTCCCCGTCCTGTATTCCTGGATTTCTCTCGGATAATCTTCCTTCTCTGTGCTGCAGACACAATTTATGTATCTAGACTGGATTTATGGAGGTTCTGGGGGGTTCAGCTGGCAGCAAAATGTTCATTTTCACAAGTGTTACTAGATACCTAAGGCACCTTGGACAAGTGATTTTTTTCTTCTTCCCCATGCCCGGGTATAGTAAGATGTCTGACAGAACAATTCTCCCAGGGTTCCTTGCTCTGTGGTATCTGCTGGCTGTGCCGGGTGGAGGGATATGTCTGTAGTGTCTCAGACCCAAGTCACTGAGTGCAGTCTCAGGAGATGGGAGGCAGCGGTGTGGGATCTCTGCAACTGCAACTTGTCTCATGTAGACATTTAATCTTCCACTGATTACTGAATACCAATATTATGAGTCCTGACCCTTACACTGTATAATTTATATTGTGCACTATATACATTACATACTCCTGACCCCCTGCACTATTACTCTTACTCCTGACCCCTGCACTATATACTCTATGTTGTACATTACATCCTTCTGATGCACTGTATAGTCCTAACATTTGTATCCTATATATAATAGGTTGTACATTACATAGGCGTTACTACTTCTTTACACCCATTTCCTCCCAGCTGGACATTTTATATCGGATGATGTGATTGGAGCACAGACTTTTACATGGTGATAATAATGTGATAACATCCTCCAACTTTGGACCCTTAAACAGAAAGTGATAATGAGGGAGGAGTCAATACCCCAATGATGGTGGTCTTCAGGATCAGTCCAGTCTTCATCTTGGTTGTTCTCCCCCCCCATCCTCACTCTCTGACCTCTGGTGGGGCTCAGCCCCGCTGTTCTTCATGACTAAATCATGGACTAAATAAGGAAGTGCAGTACTTCTTGTGTTGGGAAGATGGCGATGAGTGATAGAGGGGGTGGGGACCCTCGTCCTATAATCCCCTCATCACTGTCCCTCCTATAAAAGACAGTTCTGGTTGTTTCCTCACTCTCTGACTAAGGTCCATGAATAAAGAAATGACCTGGTAGGAGATCAGAGGAGCCATTTCCTAGTTCCCTTGAGGGTGGAATTGTAAGCTCCTCAGAGACCAAGCTGCCTGATGTGGGCGGAGTCCTGGTTTGGGGGAACCATCAGCTCCTGTCTAGTAATCCTCTTTGTCTTTGTATTTTAGTCCATGGCCGGGAGATGAGGAAAACCTCTCGAGGATTGTCTCACTTTGTCTCCAGACTGGAAAGTAGAAGATGAGGACATCACACAGTAGTCCAGGAGAAAACCCGGCTCCCCTCTCAATGTCCATCCGGCACCACCCAGTGTAGATGGACCATCGGATTCCTCGTATCCCTGAGGAACCTCAGACTGTGCGGGACCGGGCCGGCCCTTCCAACAGGGAAGAGGTTCTCCTGTACTGAGTGGCGGGAAAGGTTTCCATTATAAATCCCAACTTAATAGGGCATAAAAGATGTCTACACGGGGGAGAAGCCGTATTCCTGTCCTGAGTGTGGGAAATGTTTTTCACATAAGTGCCAATCTTGACACACATCAGAGATCTCACACGGGGGAGAAAGCCGTATTCCTGTCCTGAGTGTGGGAAAATGTTTTTCACAGTGAAGTGCAGTCTTTACAACCATCAGAGATCTCACACGGGGGAGAAACCATATTCCTGTCCTGAGTGCGGGAAAATGTTTTTCACATAAGTCACATCTTGACACACATCAGAGAACTCACACGGGGGATAAGCCATATTCCTGTCCCTGAGTGCGGGAAATGTTTTTCACAGAAGTCCAGTCTTTACAAACATCAGAGATCTCACACAGGAGAGAAGCCATATTCCTGTCCTGAGTGTGGGAAATGTTTTTCACATAAGTCACATCTTTACACACATCAGAGATCGCACACAGGGGAGAAACCGTATTCCTGTCTGAGTGTGCGGAAATGTTTTTTCACACAGAAGTCCAGTCTTTACAAACATCAGAAATCTCACACAGGGGGAAAAGCCGTATTCCTGTCCTGAGTGCGGGAAAAACGTTTTGCAGAGAAAGTCCAATCTTTTACAAACATCAGATATCTCACACACACGGGGAAAAGCCATATTCCTGTCCTGAGTGCGGGAAACATTTTGCACAGAAGTCCAACTTTACACACATCAGAGAATGCACACGGGGGAGAAGCCGTATTCCTGTCCTGAGTGTGGGAAAATGTTTTTCATGGAAGTTCCATCTTTCCAGGCATCAGAGATCTCACACGGGGGAGAAGCCGTATTCCTGTCCTGAGTGCGGGAAACGTTTTTTTCACAGAAGTACCAACTTTATCCACACATCAGAGATCTGCACACAGGGGAGAAGCCATATTCCTGTCCTGAGTGTGGGAAATGTTTTTCTGTGAAGTCCATCTTTCCAAGCATCAAAGATCTCACACAGGGGGAGAAACCTAGAAGCCGTATTCCTGTCCTGAGTGTCCTGTTTCCTTCCTGAGTGGGAAATGTTTTTCAGTGAAGTCCATCTTTACATCATCAGAGATCTCACACAGGGGGAATATTCCTGTTTGAGTGCGGGAAATGTTTTTCACAGAAAGTCCATCTTTCCACAAATCTCACACACAGGGGAAAGCCATATTCCTGTCCTGAGTGTGGGAAATGTTTTTCACAGAAGTCCATCTTTACAACATCAGAGATCTCACACACACGGGGAGAAGCCATATTCCTGTCCTGAGTGCGGGAAATGTTTTTTTAGACAAGTCCAATCTTTACAACACATCAGAGATCTCACACGGGGGAGAAGCCGTATTTCCTGTCCTGAGTGCGGGAAATGTTTTTCACAGAAGTCCTATCTTTCCATACATCAGAGATCTCACACAGGGGAGAAGCCGTATTCCTGTCCTGAGTGCGGGAAATGTTTTCACAGAACTCCTAGCTTTACAAACATCAGAGATTCTCACACAGGGAGAAGCCATTTTCTACTTCTCCTGAGTGAGGGAAATGTTCCTCACTGAAGTCCTGTCTTCCTGTACATCAGGGGTCCCACACAACCCTGGAGGTGTATTAGTGCCTTGAGTGCGGGAAATGTCTTCTAGATGAATGTTGCTGGACATCCCAGCTCTCATGTGGGGAAGAAGCACACCCTGATATACACCTCAGATATACTCCATGGCTGATCTTCATCATGGAAGAAACAGTTCCTAAGGAGATCAGAGGCCCCCAAAAACATGGATGAAGTGTGGGACCGGGTCGGCCATTGATACAGCAGGAGAAAAAGAAAAATGGAGTCCTGTCCCTGTGATTGGCTGAGTACAGTTTGTGGTGGTGGAGATTTCACAAAAACACTTGGAAGTTGTGTTATGATTACTTTGTGGACAAATGTCCAAGCACTCATTAGGCCCACAGTTGGAGGTGAGGACAATACTTGCATGGTGGGGGATCACTGAAGAGGTGGGTGGTAATAAAATGTCCCAATTCTAGAAGAGTGACTGATGGTGTACACATGGAAGCAATGGAATTGTGTGTATACCGGGAATGAAGGAGTGATTGGTGAATGCACATATTGGGACTTTCCCGTGTCTTTCTCCATACATGTTTTCTTCTTGTATGTTTCCCGTGATACAAATGTCTGTGTATATGATCGGCACATGATGGTCTGTCTATGACAAACGTTTCATTGATCTGATCATTTCCATGGTGATTGTGGACACATTGGCCCTGATTTACTAAGACGTGAGTCTACCAGCAGAATATTCCAAAAGGTGATAATCAACTCTGAAACCTAGAATAATAAACCACCCCACCAATATATAATCCGAAATAATCAAATATAACAATCAAAATAATAACAATAGAATAAAATAAAAATAAAATAAGAATAAATAAAATAAGTGTCCAAATCTCCAAAAAAATATAATATAATATAAAATAAAATAAATGTCCAAAATTCCAAAAAAAATTCAAAAAAAGTTCTTTTTGTGTTCAGTGAAGCAAAACGATTCCCAAAAATACCTTGATATCCTCAAATAAAAAGAAAAATATCATAGTGTAATATCCTCAAACAAAAATATATATGCTTCACACTGTGCAAACTCAAATCACATCAAAAAAACAGTGAAAAATCAAAAAATTAAATAAACGTGAGAAATCGTGATCACTCCAATCTCAAGTGAATAGTGATACTAGGTACCAATATCCTTGATACTCCAGCCAAAGTAGATGCTAAATACTATTACCCTCTCTTATGATATATTCAGGCATATACTGTTAGACAGGAAAGGTAGTTCTCCATCATTCTTATCCCGGGGTATTCCTCATATGGACAAAGAAAGGCTCTCTCAGGCAGATTCCATAAAAAGGTATAAATTTTAATCCACACTTACATGTTTTGGTTCACGTTATCCAGCTCTCTGCACTGACATTTCAATCTCTGGTTGAAAAACGATTGTTTCCAACCGACAAAATGGCCGCGGCGACACTTCCGGTTAGCGTGCGTGCGTGGTGATGACGTCACTCCCCTAACGCGTTTCGTCACTTCCGGACTTCATCTGAAGGGATTTATTAAATGTGGAATCGCGTTCTGGCATTTTTTAGGTGCAATTCCGGATATGTTCGCTAGATGGCGCACAAGTTAAATCAATGAGGACCTGTCAGTCCTCTGAGCGACGTCTAGCAATCTCATTGACCAACGTCTACTTTGCTGTTAGTAAAATGTGGAATCGCGTCTGGCACATTTTCAGCTGCAATACCGGATATGTTCGCTAGATGGCGCACAAGCGCGGACTTTGTACCATTGGCGGTTTCCTGTTGGCATAAGAGAATACTTAGAATGTAACATAATTAGTACACCGAGATTAGAATTGTTTTGTTTTTTTTGCTGTTTCTCCAAAATGATGAGACAGCTGATGCATTTACTAATGAATGTCATACATTCTATTTTCAGATGTTAAACATTTTCACACTTATATCTCCAATAATTGGGAATGTCTAGTTCTAAGCTCCCAATATAATGATATATCTTCCTTCTCTGTAATCATGTAACTATTCTATGTTAAGGTATTAATGCGCATGGGTTATACACATCACACATCTGGGGGTGCAGCGGTATGCTGGCAGCTATGGGTTAGTCATCCAGCTCCATCCATCCATCCATCAGGGTGGGTGCCCAAATGGTCCTGGGGAGGAATTAGCTCAGCCACAGGAGCCAGAAAGGTGCTTAATAGTGTAGACCAGTCACAGGGGTGGATGACCTTTCACCAGTTCATGCACTACTGTCCGTCACGGATAAACCACACGTGCCATTCATAGGCACTCTCTGAGTTGGTACTCTCACACCAAGGACATTCCATTATTCAGGAATGATTAGATGAACTTTTTATTAACACCATTTACCATTTTACATCATCATTAATGGGCAGCACAGTGGCTTAATGGTTAGCACATCTGCCTTGCAGTAAATGGGTCATGGGTTTGATTCCTTACCATGGCACCTCCTGCATGGAGTTTGCATGTTCTCCCTGTGCTTGCATGGGTTTCCTCTGAGTACTCCAGTTTCCTCCCACACTCCAAAGACATGCTGGTAGGTGTATTGATTCCTCTCCAAATTGGCCCTAGTATAATGGGAGTTAGGGACCTTAGATTGTACACCCCTTGAGGGTTAGGGACAGATGTGAATGTACAATGTATGTGTAAGCACTGCGTACATTGACAGCACTGTATGTTCTGTCTTGGCATCGGTTGTACTTGTGGCGAGATTCGTGTAGACCCGGGTCTGTAAGAATGTGTGCAGCAAGTTGAATGATCGCCTTTACAGATAGTTTACTCAATGAATACAACTTCAGAGGTGTTTTCCAATGCTTCTTTATGCTTCCA
The DNA here is from genome assembly GCA_951230385.1 of Staurois parvus. NCBI lineage: Eukaryota > Metazoa > Chordata > Amphibia > Anura > Ranidae > Staurois > Staurois parvus. The sequence goes on along the minus strand of CATNWA010003521.1, from coordinate 11,814 downwards.
GGTAGCAAAGGTATGAACATAAAGGTGTTTTCATAGGTCCATTTCCAGTGATGTCACACAGCTTCCTCACTCTACAGTGTCTTCATAACCACTAAACAAAAGGGGAGTTACAACAGGAAATGGAGGGTGGAAGCAACCAACTAGTCAGAAACAGCAGGGGTGTGTGGATGATACCAAATAGCATTATAACATAACATGTAATAACAACTGCTAAACAGTAAAGCTGCGTGGCAGCACACTGTAAGAGTACCTAAAATAAATAAATGATTGCACTTTTTGGATTTTCCATGCGTTGATTGATAACATGCATTTATAGCGCTGCACTATTACTGTAACATATTTCTATTCTGGGACTGTTGCCAATACCCTGAGTGCTAGCTGCTACCTTCATATCTATACCTGGATTTATATTGATCTTGTGTAATACCATTTTAGTAGTCTATATAATTTGACCAGCGCTCGCTTTTTCATTATTTGTAAACAATGTAACTATTCTACATTGCAGCTCAAACTCTGTCTCCTCCAGTGGCTGAGTGGTTAGAACTCAGAACTTACAGCACTTGGATCATGGGTTCTAATCCCAGTCATGGCTGCATCTCAGTTTGCATGCTTTCTCTGCACGGCTGTGTTTCTGCCAACACTCCAAAAGACATGCTGTTAGATTAATTGGGCCTAGTATATGTAAAAAAATCGGTCGTTCAATCAGACGACGTTACCACCAACAGCAAAAAAATCATTTGATTTTCGTCCCGTCTGCGGCCGGCATTTTTACTTCTGTCCCTTGCAGAGAGCTCTGCTATTATATATTTTACATGAAAAGTATTGCGGTTTCCACATTGTATCCATTTCGGATAAAGATGTTTTTATTCGGATACAAATAGATACATTGTTGCAACCGCAAGACTTTTCATGTAAAATATAATAGAGGACTGGAATTCTTCTTCTTCCCAACCTTACCAATAGAAAAAATGTGTCAAAACCCCGATTAAACGGCCAACCAATTAAACCACTAACGGTGCAAAGATTGGCCGATTTTTTTTTTTTTTTCGGATGATTTTCGACCCATCTATGGCCTGCATTAGATTGTAAGCTCCTTGACATTTGTGAATACTCAAAATATGGAGATCAATTTCCAGGGTTCTGTCAGTGCCAGGAATATAGATCAATTAATTACGATTTTGGCTACTGACTAGAAAGTGGAAAGGGAGTGAATCTTACCTGCGTCCTGTTCTTCTGACAAGTTTGAAATTTTCAATTTTATTTCTGTTTATATTTCATTACAACTTTATCTTCTCTAAGGCTGCGTTGGCACTTGCTTTGTCAGCAGGCATCAGACAGGCATTTGGGAAGCTTTTTAATGCTTCTCAATCGCCTATGAAAATTCTGCACATGGCAGCACACAGTGTTGTTCACACTGAAGCGTTAGCATTGCGTCATGGCAAAACTGGCGCCTCATGTCGAGTCAGGAGGAGTTGAAGCCTCGCATTCAAGTCTATGGTGCCGCTCCTCAAATGCCTGGCAGACGTTTGTGGTGTGGTTGTGAGGCGTTTTCGGAGCGTCAATACCATTTAACTTTATTACAGGCATTTGTGGTGCAGTTTTAATGCTTGGTAAATGCTTATCACATGCCTCAAAACCGCACATAGGGCGTTTGGGGAGCATTTGTGGAGCATTAAAACTGCTTCCCAAACACCTGTCCAATGCCATGTGGGCGTATGGCAAGAGTTAGAAATAAAGTCACGTGTGAAAGAGCCCTTAAATCTCTCTCTTATACAACTTGTCCTCCCCCGTCTTCACCTGTTCCCTCCCCCGCCCTCCTGTCATCACCTATTCCCTCCCCCGCCCCCCCTGTCATCACCTGTTCCCCTCCCCCCCCCTGTAATCACCTGTTCCCCTCCCCCACCCCCCCCTGTCATCACCTGTTCCATCTGCAAATCTATGTATCCCCGCCCCACTCTTTGTATATAACTATTTCCTGATCAAGTGAATGTGTCTCATTTCCTATCACCTCCAGCTCAGATCTCACATCATTATAGGATTCCTGATTGTATCTCACCTCTAGTCTGATTGAATTCACAATTCCTGGTCAGTCCCGTTCCCTGACCTATAATAACCTTTAAGGCCAGTTCACACTACATGTGTTTCAGTTGCTTTTTTTGTATCCAAAACACACAGAAAGAAGGTTATATGGTTGTCAATGTCATAGTTCACATCAGCGCTTGCAGTTCCAGTGCGTTGCAGGTGCTGCCAAAATAGTCAAACAGGCTGCATTGTTTATGCATAGACCTGTACAGGAATACGGTAAAACGCCCTGGAACGCACTAAAACGCACATGTCCTTAATTCAATTTTAGAAAAAGAGAGGGGAAAAAAGTAACTGGAATGCATAAAAAAAATGCACTGGAAGTCAAAAACGCATCCAAACTGCACTGGAACACACCAAAAATACATCCAAAATGCTCAGGAAGACGCTAAACATGCATCAAAAAAGTGCATGCAAAAACGCATCTGGAACACATCTAGACTGTTCCTATAGTGTGAACTGGCCCTTAGGACTTGTTCACACCATTTGTGGTGCAGAAACGCATGCAAGAGCACGCATTGTCCAGCACAGCAAAGAAATGCAATACCCTCTGCAGATGTGCGCAGGTACCATGATGAAAACTTAATTGCACCTCCACATGTCTAGTAAACACAGATGCATTCACAGCCACCAAAACGCATGGCACCACACTACTGTGCGGTTAGGTGCAACACACTTTTACAATAACATGCCTGCAGTATTTTTGCATGTTCCCACACATTAGGCAGCTCATTGAAATGAATGAGCTGAGGAAAAAAAAAGTAAAAAATGCCCCATTCACACAGGTCCTCTGGCCTGTACAGCATGAATGAGGGGGTTGTTCATGTGGCTAGAGCCACCTGTTACACTATGGGGACACAGCAGCTGTATGAACACAGGTTGTCATCTGACAGGTGTGAAGGCATGGGGAAGTGGCCCTGAATGCTCACTGTCTGTGTTCAGGGCTGTACACCTGCACCCATATGCTTGTCAAATTATGACCTGCAGCATTTCCATAGTGTAACATAGGTTGCCTGCAAACGGCGATAGCCACAAAAACAACCACTGATTCCCACTCTACAGGCCACAGCACCCATGTGAATGAGCCCCAAGACCTCCATTACACACACAGCTTTATTTATGAACTCAGTACAGTTTTATCATTTAGATTTCACAGGAATATGGTTGGGATTATGTCCATTAATAATGATTTTTAGTGTATTTTTACCATAAATATAATTTGGATATTTTCTCTGGCGGTGGGGGGTTGTCAGGTATGCTGTATGGGGCCCCATGATATCTAACAGTGGCCCTGGGTGTATGCTTGTGTCTGTGCCACCTGTATAGTTAGGAAGAACCTTGAACCTCTACTATGTACCTCAATGGATCTAGGAAATGGACACGTTTCCTCCTGAAGATACAACCATTATTAGTAATGTTTTCCCGGCCAATGAGGATCAGCTCCTCGGTGGAGAACAGCGATCTCGCCATGTCCAGATGTGGTCTGGAATTCCACAAAAGAACAATTCACAAAACTAAAAAATAGACTTGCAAATTACCACTAAACTCTACTAACCACACTCCCATCCACTACCACTTCCGGGTGTGTGCAAACGTCCTTCTGCCAACGTCATGACGTCATTTCCAGTATGACAGCTGCTCTAGTGCCTCCAACAGCCGTCTTGGCATTTATTTGTGCACCATAGCAATTTTACATGCGGCTCCATTGTGTATATGACATTCGCAAATATATGTTTGCAGTTCTATTGTGGATTTGGCATTGGTGAATGTATGCTTGCAGCTATACTGTGTATATGACATTGGTGAATGTATGCTTGCAGCTATACTGTGTGTATATGACATTGGTGAATGTATGCTTGCAGCTCTACTGTGTATATGACATTGGTGAATGTGCTTGCTTGCATTGGTGAATGCTATACTGTGTATATGGTGACATTGGTGAATGTATTGCTTGCAGCTATACTGTGTATATGACATTGGTGAATGTATGCTTGCAGCTATACTGTGTATATGACATTGGTGAATGTATGCTTGCAGCTCTCTGTGTATATGTTGGTGAATGTATGCTTGCATACTGTGTATATGACATTGTGAATGTATGCTTGCAGCCAGGGTGGATAAAAATCAATGATTTTTTTTAAAAAAAATTAAAAAAATCAGATTTTTTTGATTTATATAGGATTTTTTTTATTTAAATCGGATTTTTTTTTAATTTAAATCGGAATTTTTAAAATAAAATGCTTTTTGAGGAAAATATATTACCATCCAAAGGTTATTCCATCATGAAATAAAGATTTGTTTTTTAATTTTGTAGAATAAGGCTGTATATGTTTAATTTGTTTGGTAAATAAATTCCATGAATCCATTCACAATGTCACGCTCTTCCAGAGGTTTTTGTAAGATTATTGGGCAGTTTCTCTGCCTACAAGATATTATCACAGATGTTGGTTTACTTTTGCAGTTCTCAAAACTGAATTTGACTCAGCAGACATCACATGCCTCTTCTTCACAGCAAAAATGTTATAACATGAACAGAGTTAAGAAAAAGACCTTCATCCTAACTTCTACAAACCTATGAATACAGAATCAACCCCTTCAGTGCTAAGTTTCTAGAAGTTCAGTGAATAGAATAGAAATAATATTTTTCTGATTGTTTGGAGTGGAATAGATCTGCACAAGAAGAAAGTGAAACTAAGTGTGAGGAGGAAGGGGCTGACAGTCTAAGTTTCTTCAAATATATATATTTTGTTTAGCCAAATTAGTTAAAAAACATGGATGTTTGTTTCAGCAAATAACATATTCTGTAATGTTATTGTTTCAGTTGAATAAATCTATATAAATTGTTATTATTAAGGTAATGATTATTTTCTCCTTCCTAAGTACAACAGAAAAGTTGTTCAAATATGAATGATTAACCTATTAAACTGGGGATAAAAAACTAACATGAAAAGTTGTTATTCTAAAAATCTTCATCTACTTGCATATTAAAGTTATACCGGCAAGAATTAGTCTTTATGTAGAAAACTAGGATTTAAATCAAGCCTCACTGACTAGTGATTTAAATCAGTTTGATTTAAGTAAAATCCACCCTGCTTGCAGCTATACTGTGTATATGACATTGGTGAATGCATGTTTGCAGCTATACTGTGTATATGACATTGGTGAATGTATGCTTGCAGCTATACTGTGTATATGACATTGGTGAATGTATGCTTGCAGCTATACTGTGTATATGACATTGGTGAATGTATGCTTGCAGCTATACTGTGTATATGACATTGGTGAATGTATGCTTGCAGCTATACTGTGTATATGACATTGGTGAATGTATGCTTGCAGCTATACTGTGTATATGACATTGGTGAATGTGTGCTTGCACTATACTGTGTATATGACATTGGTGAATGTATGCTTGCAGCTCTACTGTGTATATGACATTGGTGACTGTATGCTTGCAGCTATACTGTGTATATGACATTGGCGAATATATATTTGCCAGTAAAGGCCCAAAGTCAACATAAATTGGAGGCCCAATTTATTACTGTTAAGAGGATTGTAGAAAAAGAATAGCTAGCTGCACATTGAACACGACCTATTCATTGGTACAGAACATGATCTTGTGGTGCAATAGAGGGCTTTTGGTTTGTTTGGACATACTTGCACATGTGCGCTCTAACAAGGAAGATTTGGGCATATTATATAGCTAACAACAATAAGTGTTAGGGGTGCTAGTACATTTATTTATGGTACTTATATAGCGCTGTCAATTTACACAGTGCTTTACATATATATGTTGTAAATTCACATCAGTCCTTAACCCTCAAGGGGTGTACTATCTAAGGTCCCTAACTTACATTCATATATATACTAGGGCCAATTTTGACAGGATCCAATTAACCTACCAGCATGTCTTTAGAGTGTGGAAGGAAACAGGAGTACCCAGAGGAAACCCACACACAGACACAGGGAAAACATGCAAACTCCAGGCAGGAGGTGCCATGGTTGGGATTTGAACCAACAACCCTAGTACTACCAGGCAGAAGTGCTAACAATTTAGCCACTGTGCTACATTCAACTAGAACATGAAATAATCCCCCCCCCCAAAAAATACATAGTCCAAATGTTTATTGATCAAATACACATTCCACATTTATTTGGACAGCAACAACAAGTAGGTACATTTAATTTCTTGGTAAAAAAAAAAAAAAAAAAAAGCAGGATTGATGTTGCTAAAATAGAACGGTCCTGCTCATAAGAGCTTACAATCTAAAAGATTATACTTCTAATGAACTGTGCTTTCACAGGTTACAGCAGGAAACAAACAGTTAATATAAATCACGTATTAGGCTTATCTATCCACAAAACAAGCTGCAGATCAAAATATCAATATAAAAATACATACGTGCCAAAATAACACCTCCCACCTCCCCAAATCCCCGACACATACATTTCTTATCAGGTTTGTCTGAAAACTGCATTTCAGTCTAAATAAAGCAAACTTGGAAGAGCAGAGCAATGGACATGTGTTAGGATTACAATGCAAAGATAATAAACACACAATCATTGTACAATAACACACAAACACACCTTAGAAGAAAGAACATGCAAAACATTTACAGCCCACATCAAAACACAGCATGAGTGTGGCCTGGGGCAATTCACCACAATATCTCTTCCTCCCCCAAACACAGCGTGAGTGTGGCCTGGGGCAATTCACCACAATATCTCTTCCTCCCCAAACCACCACAGACAAGGACTTGCAGAAATAATGTAGCCTGTGCAAAGGAAAAAATCAGCCCCAACTGCATCTCTTTATATAAGGTAGGCCACACCCACCACTGTCATTCATTGGGTCAGAGAAAGTGTTTGCACCTGATGAATCCTCTTCCCACCTGCGGTAACCCTTGGTATACAGGCCCCACAAATTAGAGTCAGAAAGAAAGCCACAGTGACGTGTACCTGTGCAGCATACAACAGAACATTGAACAGGGATGTGAAAGGGAACCCTATTGGCAATATTTCTTGGCTCTATGGGCACACTTCACTCCAGATTATCGCATGAGTTAAGGCAGTCACATGACCACATCTCGCATGCAATACTGAAAATGTCAATTCACTTTTGCTAGTATGCGGCATTTCCCATAAATCGGAAAAACACTCAGGAAATCAAACATAAAAAGGCCTTACACTGCGGTCACATCAAAGCCGATTTGGCATTGTAACCCGTGTGTGTCACCTTGTGTGTCTGTACCCAGGCCAAACATTCCAGGGGGTGGAGACTTCTGATCCGGGGGCATTCTGATCTGGGCCATATGGGGGATTTCTGTTATCATTATGATTTAAAAAGGAGCCAAACAACTATGTGATTATAAATGGCTTCATATGATCACTATCCCAATAAAAGACAGTTTTTTGGCAGATCAGTCATATTTTCAATATGAATACCAAAATGTCACAATTTCTGCCAGGGTATGCAAACTTTTGAACACAACTGTGTATATTATATATATATATATCTATATGTATGTGTGTGTGTGTGTGTATATATATATATATATATATACTGTATATGTGTGTGTGTTTATGTATATGTGTATATAGTGTATATATATAATAAAATATATAATGCTCAGTACATAATTGTCATAAAATAATGATGTTGATCACTGAAATTAATAACAAAAGTATGAATACAAATACACCGTGTTTCAAATTATTATGCAAATGATATTTTTTGTCATTTCCCTCAATAATTGATGTAAATAATAGTCGGCATAATTCTCAGGTTACAACTATTAAGAGTACAATTCACATTTTATTGAACAAACCTCCTAATGATAACAGGATTTTTGTTCCAAATTATTCCGCACAGGAAGTTTCAAAACACTTTATAGGTTGTAAAGAACTGAAAATTGTCATTTGTTGTGTTTGCAGCATTTTACTGAAATCAAAAGCTATTTCAATCAAACTTTTAACAACATTGTAACTTTGTAAACATTTGAAGCGGTCACGTTACATTGTAACATAGGAGCCCTTATCTGATAGCAGATCACAAGTCTTGCATCCATTGAACTTGGGAGTTTTTGGACAGTTTCTGCTGGAATTTGTTTGCAAGATGTCAGAATAGCCTCCCAGAGCTGCTGTTTGGATGTAAACTGCCTCCCACCCCTCATAGATCTTTTGCTTGAGGATGCTCCAAAGGTTCTCAATAGGATTGAGGTCAGGGGAGGATGGAGGCCACACCATGACTTTCTCTCCTTTTATCCCCATAGCAGCCATTGATGCAGAGGTATTCTTTGCAGCATGAGATGGTGCATTGTCATGCATGAAGATGATTTTATTACGGAAAGCAGAGTTCTTCCTTCTGTACCAGGGAAGAAAGTGGTCAGTCATAAACTCCACATACTTTGCAGAGGTCATCTTTACACCTTCGGGGACCCTAAAGGGGCCGACCAGCTCTGTTCCCATGATTCCGGCCCAAAACATGACTCCACCACCACCTTGCTGACGTCACAGCCTTGTTGGAACAGGGTGGCCATCCACCAACCATCCACTACTCCATCCATCTGGACCATCCAGGGTTGCACGGCACTCATCAGTGAACAGGACTGTTTGAAAATGAGTCTTCATGTATTTTTCTGCCCAATGCAGCCGTTTCTGCTTGTGAGCATTGGTTAGTGGTGGCCGAATAGAAGGTTTCTGCACAGTTGCAAGACTCTGGAGGACTCTACACCTTGATGTCCGTGGGACTCCAGAGGCACCAGCAGCTTCAAATATCTGTTTGCTGCTATGTAATGGGATTTTAGCAGCTGCTCTCTTGATCCGATGCATGGATCTGGCAGAAATCTTCCTCAATGTGCCTTTATCTGCACCAACCCATCTGTGCTCTGAATCAGCCACAAATCTCTTCATAGTGCGATGATCACGCTTAGATTTTCGTGAAATATCGAATGTTTTCATCACCTCGTCCAAGGCATCAAACTATTTCACTCTTTTCGGCAGCAGAGAGATCCTTTTTCTTCCCCATATTGCTTGAAAATGGTGCTCTGCTTAATAATGTGGAACGCCCTCCTTTAGTAGTTTTTCCTTAAATTGGGCTCACCGGCCAATCTAATTATCACAGGTGTCCCAGATTGTTTTCAGTGATCAAAAGAGCCCTGACACACAATGCCATCCATGAGTTACACTGAAAAACAAAATATTTCATCTTTGTGACACTTAAATAGAATTTGCAGAATAATTTGGAACGCGGTGTAGTAATAAATCCATGATTCAGCTTTACCTGTACATTGTGATTAGAGCATATCGATCTTTTGCTGAGTGATTTGCATTAAATCCATGTTATTAGAGCTCTTAAAATGCTTCAGCAACTCTTTAGAACTCTTTCCAAGTGATCAGACAGGTTTAGAGGAATATTATGAGGAAGTATTGTGTTCGATGTGTCAGAATTGTAACAACGGCAGTGGAGAGAGGAACTTCAAACAATCAATCAATCAACAGCAGAGGCTGCTCAGATGGCGGTGGAATGCACGCCGGTATGTAACCACTAGTGGGTGCCTGCTCAATGCGTTCCAGCCGCCATCTTTACTTGTCACTGGAGGGCATATCACAGGAGGTGCAACCGAGAAGCCGCTGAAACCGCCCATATGTAAATCCGAACAGACGGAGGGCGGCTGCACACAGCCACAGTCTACTGCTCACTGCGTCGTCACTTGCGGGGACGGAGAGCCCAGGAACCAACACCTCCATCACACAACACAAGGAGGGATGGAGGGGCACAGCGTCCACCTTGCACTAGATGGAAGAGTTTATGGATTATGATCCAAAGGAGGAAGGAAAAAAAGGGGGGAATTATGCAAATAACTTAAAAAATAAAATAAATGATTAACTAACAATTGATGGACCACAACACTGGTAAATTGAATTGATGAATAACGATAATGAAAAATATTGGAAAATATTTAAAATAATGATAAAAAATATATTTTTATATATATATATATATATATATATATATATATAAATTGAATAAATGATAGTTAATGACTGAATAAATAAAAATGAATGAATAGAAGGGAATGAAACAGAAACTAGTATATACAGTAAATATGAAAAATAAAGACAAAAATAAAACAGGAAGACCATAATAATAATAAATTAATTAAATAATTAATTCATGAATTTATGATGAATCATAATAAATGATGAATGATAAAAATAATTAAAAGACCAAAAACCGAGAACCTTCCAGGCCTCTATGAATTTTGGGGATAAATGAATAAAGAAATAAGAAAAGACATTGGGCTGGAGATAAATTGTTCATGAAAAGAATGGGTAGATTTCATGTGATGTAACTGATGTTTAAAACAGATGGAGACTTTTCATAGGACTAGATCAAGGCATGTGTTTCAAGATCATCATTCAAACCTTTTGGGGATAAAGTATCTAGTGTAAAAATCCAAGAGTTTTCTCTCCTGCAGAGTCTTTGGTGTCTCCTGCCATTGTCCAGATCTTTCATATGGCCTCCACCCCAAAGACTCTGATACCACAGTAACTACCTTGGGGGACGTCTTTAAAATGATGGGGGACAGAGCATTTTTTTTTACCATTTTTTGATACTGCTTTTATTTCACTGATGTGAATTCTCAAAGGACAGGAAGTACAGCCTATATAGAGTAAGCCGCATGGGCACTAAAAGTCCATACACAACAAAAGAAGTACTACATTTAATGATCCCAAGTGATCTCGCAGGTGCCACAGTTGGGAACACCACATCTATAATTCCCTTTTTGGTCAAAGAGACCAGACCATGGGCCTGGAACAGATTTAGGGAGGCTCGTAGTCTTGAGTAGCCTACTGGGAGCTAGGATACATCTAAGGTATGAGATTCAGAATGGTTCTGTACGAGATTTAATAATAGATCCTGGGCCATCAAACAGATTCTTTCCAAAAGTTGGAACATTCTCAAAAATGATCCTGCCCTGGGTCACTCACTTCCACAGAAGCCGAGCTTGATCTTTAGGAAACCCAGAGACCTTAGAAATAATTACTTTATTATTAATAATCCTTAATAGGGGCATCAATGTATTTTCCAATTCACTCCAAGGGTCCTTTAATGGCTGAGATGATGGGCCTCCCTGGTGGAATAACCAACCTTATGTACCTTGGGGATAATGTAGATAGTGGGGATGTTATAATCCTCCACATGTAGATAACTGTATTCCTTCTCGGTGATAAGGCCCACCTCACATGCCAGGGATAGTTCATGATTAAGGAGCGAGACCACCCTGGGAAAAGGATTCCTCTCTAGTTTACTGTATGTAGAAGTATCTTGAAGCTGCCTTTTGATCTCACATTCATAATCATCCGTAGACATGAACACCACATTACCACCTTTGTCACAAGGTTGGGTGCTTCCTTAAGTTCCCTGAGTGCCTGTCTCTCATGCTGTGAAAGGTTATCAACACCACTTGGTCTCCAATCAAGCTGTGCCAAGTCATGATGAACCAGATCAAGGAATACTCCCAGCCATCGATTTTTCCGGATCTGGGGCATTTTAGTAGATTTTATAGGTAGACAACCCTGTCTTTTTATTATTATTATACAGTATTTATAAAGCGCCAATAGTTCTCTCAGTGCTGTACATTACAAAGGGGGACAGAACATGTGACAAAACAACAACAATACAATGCAAAACATGAGGGGATTGAGGGCCCTGTTCCTTGGAGCTTA
>CATNWA010003520.1:0-30249 GCA_951230385.1 Staurois parvus | reverse complement strand
ATTTCACATTAAAGGATAAGTTCACCTTTTGGGCACAAATAATAAATGCACATTTTTTTTTGCAGGTAAAAAAATGTGCATTTAATATGTTTGTCTACAGAAGCCTGGAAAACATTGCACCAGCAATGAGCAGACCGCTAATCCCATGCAGGTCTCCTGCAGACCTGTCAGAATAACTGCTTGCCATACGGGTTGTACGGGATGTACAGTCAAGCAGATAGCTTCAATGAACTAGTTCATTGAAAACTACTCTACTCTGTGAATGAGTGACGTGGCTGTGTGGGCGGAGCCCCGCGCGGCCATGCTGTTTTCAAATTTGACAAACAGTACAGGTGAAATGGTTGATAGTTAACTAACTATTGCTTTGTGCCTACTAACTGGTTTATTTTACATACCAGATGTTTCCGTGGCATCTGAATGCTGTTATCCATATACACATTTTTGTTTTGAGAAATTGCAGAAGTTACTATTCTGTTGCATGTTTGTTCTGCCACGCCATAGAGTGGTTTACTGAAAGCTTTTTTTCTGTATTCTGATTGGCGCTTTATGAAATATGCCATGTTATCATGTATTGCTTAAAGCTTGATCAATAATAAAGAAGTTGAATTTTGCACCACACATCTAGGTGTCTGATTTGTGTTGTTCCCAAAATACTTTGAAATGGATGTTTGTATGGAGGAAGCTGGCCTGAATTGATATTCCTAACACCAAGCCAGCATGGAATGCAAGCTGGACAGATATAAAAATTATATATAAGCAACAATTATTTTGCGATAAACTCTGTACCAAAAGATTTTATTGAAAAATAGACAAAGGCATACAGCAGGAGTGCAGGAACTGCACATGAAAACAGAACGCACCTAAGCTTGCAAAGCCAAATAAATGTCATGAACAGAAATATGTAATAATTGAATGCAATATCCTAAAACATAAGGGGTGAGATGCCACCATTAGTAAAGAAACAAAAGCACACGATTGATGTAAAAATCCAGTTCAAAGATATATGGCACAAAATAGGGTTAATTTAGAACAATAGAGGGCTGAGGATAAAGGGCTCCGCATACCCCAGATCTGAGTGGCAGCAGCTGTAAGTGTGAAGCTGGAGAGATTGGAATAAGGAGAGAAGACCACACGGGAAGAAAAGAAATAGATAGAAAAGAGTAAGCATTCCTTCAAGGTGGAAAGGCATGTAAGAGTCTCGGAGATGGAGAACATGTAGAAGATTGTAAAAGATTGCAAAATGAGCAAACAGTGTGGCCAGGCAGTGGGAACAGCGAATAGAATTCTAGGAAGCATTACTAGAGGGGTCACCAACAAGATGAAGGAGGTCCTAATCCCTCTATATAGATCTTTATATCACTAGAGGGGTCACCAACAAGAGGAAGGAGGTCCTGATTCCTCTATATAGATCTTTAGTTATCAATACAAGGGTCCCAGACAGGAGCAAGGAGGTCCTGATTCCCCTATATAGATCTTTATATCACTAGAGGGGTCACCAACAAGAGGAAGGAGGTCCTGATTCCTCTATACAGACCTTTATATCTCTAGAGGGGTCACCAGCATGAGGAAGGAGGTCCTGATTGCTCTGTACAGATCTTTATATCACTAGAGGGGTCACCAACAAGAGGAAGGAGGTCCTGATTGCTCTGTACAGATCTTTATATCACTAGAGGGGTCACCAGCAAGAGGAAGGAGGTCCTGATTCCTCTATATAGATCTTTATATCACTAGAGATGTCACCAGCAGGAGGAAGGAGGTCCTGATTCCTCTATATAGATCTTTATATCACTAGAGGGGTCACCAACAAGAGGAAGGAGGCCCTGATTCCTCTATATAGATCTTTAATTATCAATACAAGGGTCCCAGACAGGAGCAAGGAGGTCCTGATTCCCCTATATAGATCTTTATATCACTAGAGGGGTCACCAACAAGAGGAAGGAGGTCCTGATTCCTCTATACAGACCTTTATATCTCTAGAGGGGTCACCAGCATGAGGAAGGAGGTCCTGATTGCTCTGTACAGATCTTTATATCACTAGAGGGGTCACCAACAAGAGGAAGGAGGTCCTGATTGCTCTGTACAGATCTTTATATCACTAGAGGGGTCACCAGCAAGAGGAAGGAGGTCCTGATTGCTCTGTTCAGATCTTTATATCACTAGAGGGGTCACCAGCAAGAGGAAGGAGGTCCTGATTCCTCTATATAGATCTTTATATCACTAGAGATGTCACCAGCAGGAGGAAGGAGGTCCTGATTCCTCTATATAGATCTTTATATCACTAGAGATGTCACCGGCAGGAGGAAGGAGGTCCTGATTCCTCTACATAGATCTTTATATCACTAGAGGGATCACCAACAAGAGGAAGGAGGTCCTGATTGCTCTGTACAGATCTTTATATCACTAGAGGGGTCACCAGCAAGAGGAAGGAGGTCCTGATTCCTCTATATAGATCTTTATATCACTAGAGATGTCACCAGCAGGAGAAAGGAGGTCCTGATTCCTCTACATAGATATTTATATCACAAAGCAGTCACCAGCAAGAGGAAGGAGGTCCTGATTTCTCTACATAGAGCTTTATATCACTAAAGGGGTCACCAGCACAAGGAAGGAGGTCCTGATTCCTCTGTACAGATCTTTATATCACTAGAGGGGTCACCAACAAGAGGAAGGAGGTCCTGATTCCTCTATACAGATATTTATATCTCTAGAGGGGTCACCAAAAGGAGGAAGGAAGGAGGTCCTGTTACCTTTATATACATCTTTATATCACTAGAGGAATTCCCAGCAGGAGGAAGGAGATCCTGATTCCTCTATGTAGATTTTTATATCACTACAGGGGTCACCAGCAGAAGAACAAAGGTCCTCTATACAGGCATACCTCGGTTTACGAATTTAATTTGTTCTGCGGGACTTTTCGTATAGCGAAAAATACGCAAACCGAAACACTGTCTCTCATAGGAATGCATTGAAAACCAATTATCTGTTCCGGAGGTCAGAAAAAAGTAAACTCTACTAAAATACCGCATGAGTTATGTTATCAAGTAATGCGGTATTTTAGTAGTGACAACTATGCGTTAATGTTTCAGCTGTCAGCAGTTCCCCACTGACAACTGAATGTAAAAGAATTGCTGGTCCCCCCTCCCATCCATTCTAAGCCCGTCGGGTCTTGCCAACATTTAAAAAAAAATGGCGTGGGAGTCCCCGACAAAATCCATACCAGACACTTATCTGAGCATGCAGCCTGGCAGGTCAGGAAAGGGGGGGACGCGTGAGTGCCCCCCCTCCTGAACCATTCCAGGCCACATGCCCTCAACATGGGGGGGTGCTTTGGGACAGGGGGGCTCCCCCCTAAAGTACCTTGTCCCCATGTTGATGGGGACAAGGGCCTCTTCCCCACAACCTTGGCCAGTGGTTCTGGGGTGGTCTGTGGGCAGGGGGCTTATCGGAATCTGGAACCCCATATCCCGCCCACCCCATGTGAATGAGTATGGGGTACATGGTACTGCTACTCATTCACAAAAAAGCAAAACATGTAGTTTGAAAAAAGACAGGAGAGGGTCTTTGACAAGTCCTTTATTAAAAGAAAAAACTAAAAGAATGCCCCCTGCAGTAAATCCTAAGTCAATCACAATGCCCGCCACTGCCGCCACCACCGACCCAAAAAAAGAATTTTAAAAAAAAAAGGCTCCGCTTCTGATCATGGCTACCAGCCATCTGCCTGCTCCGGTGGTTTGACAGTTCTTAAATATGTAAGGGGAGGGGCCACCCAGGGACATCACCCAAGTGACCCTGCCCCAATGTGTGGGGACCCCGCATTCACTATATCTGCTCTCCCCGGACCCTCCATTCACTATATCTGCTCTCCCCAGACCTCGCATTCACTATATCTGCTCTCCCTGGACCCTCCATTCACTATATCTGCTCTCCCCAGACCTCGCATTCACTATATCTGCTCTCACCGGACCCTGCATTCACTATATCCGCTCTCCCCGGACCCTGCATTCACTATATCCGCTCTCCCCGGACCCCGCATTCACTATATCTGATCTCCCTGGACCCTGCATTCACTATATCCGCTCTCCCCGGACCCTGCATTCACTATATCCGCTCTCCCCGGGACCCCGCATTCACTATATCCGCTCTCCCCGGACCCCGCATTCACTATATCTGATCTCCCCGGACCCTGCATTCACTATATCCGCTCTCCCCGGACCCCGCATTCACTATATCTGATCTCCCCGGACCCTGCATCCACTATATCCGCTCTCCCCCCGGACCCTGCATCCACTATATCCGCTCTCCCCGGACCCTGCATCCACTATATCCGCTCTCCCCGGACCCCGCATTCACTATATCCGCTCTCCCTGGACCCCGCATTCACTATATCTGGTCTCCCTGGACCCCGCATTCACTATATCCACTCACCCTGGACCCCGCATTCACTATATCCGCTCTCCCCGGACCCTGCATTCACTATACCCGCTCTCCCCAGACCCCGCATTCACTATATCCGCTCTCCCCGGACCCTGCATTCACTATATCCGCTCTCCCCGGACCCCGCATTCACTATATCCACTCTCCCCGGACCCTGCATTCACTATATCCGCTCTCCCCGGACCCTGCATTCACTATTTCCGCTCTCCCCGGACCCCGCATTCACTATACCCGCTCTCCCCAGACCCCGCATTCACTATATCCGCTCTCCCCGGACCCTGCATTCACTATATCCGCTCTCCCCGGACCCTGCATTCACTATATCCACTCTCCCCGGACACCGCATTCACTATATCCACTCTCCCCGGACACCGCATTCACTATATCCGGTCTCCCACAGTACACAGAACATGCAAATGCAATTGTTTTAGTGAAAATAAACTGCTAAATCCCTTTTCTCATTAGCAGTATATTGCAGTCTTGTGATGTCTATCAGTGTCCAGCAGAGCACTGGTAAAAGATTGTAGGAGGAGTTTTCATTTTGTTCTGGGAGGATGGAGGACCCCTGACCTTTGTCTGGACAGTGCTGACTGGCTCTGTGCTGATCACGTGCAAAAAAAATAAACCTCTCTAGCAATACACACCAAACTGAGCATGTGCAGAGTGACACCACACAATATGTCGTATCAGGAGATAAGAGGGGGGAATTGGAAGAAGGAGAGAATCAGAGAAGATGGGATCAAACAACCTTTTTACACAATGCAGAGGATGAACCCGTTAGATTCCACAGTGAGTATAACAAGCATACTTTAATGAATATACAGACTGATTGTACTGTTGGGGGTTTAGTAACACTTTAGGTCCATCTCTAACTTGGCATACAGAGACAGGCAGAGTGCAGATTTCCTGCCCTGCAATAGTGTGGCAGAGCGGCATATTTGCTACTGCTATCCTCTGCCTGTCACTGCTATAGAACCAGCAGCCTCCCTGCAACCAGTGATGCTGAAGTGGGTGGAGCCTGATGAGAAAGCTGAAACACTAGTTCCCCTATCAGGTCCCCTCTTGCCTTGTGATTGACAGCAGGTAGTGGATGGATTCTGTAGCCAATAGCAGACTGTCTGTTGACTAAGGATCTGCCCTCCACCTGCTCTCAGTCACAAGGAGAGCGCCCCTGATGGGGAACTGGTGTCTGTGAATTCTCATCAGGCTCCACCCCCTAGGTACACAACTGTCAGACAGAGCAGCGGTGGGAAGTGCAGTTGTGTTGAGACTGGAGTGCCCATATGGATGATCTCAGTTGCATCTCCACATGTAGTGTGTGCCCCAGATTCATGTCCCTGACTACAACCGGAAAAGGAATCTGCCTCCTTCACTGACTTCTGTTGTGTGAAGGTGTGTCACAATTCTAAAGAGGGTTGCAGACATTTTTTATGAATTCCCCTGGCTGTCAGCTCTTCTATCTACTCCATCAGACACAGACAAATGGCTGTTATAATGGCTTTTTATGTGCCATCCCCCTCACTATAACATTCTATACTGATGGGACTGGCACATAAAAAAACCTCCATTATTGGTCCTTCAAAGTCACTTGCCCCAGGAGGTACATTATTGTCAGCTGGTTGCAAAGAATGACTGCATGAATTTGTATCATGCTGAGATTGGTATGGTCCAATGCTTTTTCAAACCAGTAATGGTTTGCTTACAGCTGACAAAACTGGAAGCCATTCCAGTCCCCGATCAGCTATATGGATATCTGGTTGCATTTCCAGACTCCCAGGTGGGACAGGAGAAACCGGGAAGGTGGCAGGGAAGGGGATCCCCTCCCGGAGTTTCTAAAAGCAATCCAGGGGCTATTTAGCCGCTAGGATTGCTTTTACAAAAAAAAAAGCATTGTCAGCTCTAAAACAACAATACAGGATAATGTCTGCAGCTGTAGGCAACATCCTGGTATAACCACTGAAATTGGTTCAAGTGGTTAAAATGAATGTAAGCCCTAACTGGATAACATTTGTATTGCTCACTGCACTGTGCATTACACACAAGAAACATGTTTTTTTTATTTAGAAGACACTTCTTTCAGCTTTTTATCCTACTTTACATCTCAGTGCTACTCCAGGTATAGTTGTATAGCATTTATCAGGGCAGATTTCCTCATGCTGACAATAGTTGACCATGTCTATGTAATGTGTGTTGAAACTGCCACTTGTAGTCACAAATAAAAGTCTGTGTGAAAGGTTAACAACTCAGGAGTAGAGTTGACAGACAGCGACAGAGCATTGTCATACCACACCACTCAAAAAAATAAAAGGAACATTTTTTAATCCGAGTCTAGCATCAAGTCAGTTTAAATCCTGGGATATTGATCTGGTCAGGTGAGTAGCAGAGGGGGTTGTTCATCAGTTTCAGCTGCTTTGGTGGTAATGAAATTAACAACAGGTGCACTAGATGGGCAACAGTGAGATAACCCCCAATACAGTAATGGTTTTACAAGTGGAGCCCACTGACATTTTTTTCCCATCTCATCTATTCTGACTGTTTTTCACTAGTTTTGCATTTGGCTAGGGTCAGTGTCTCTACTGGTAGCATGAGGCCATACCTAAACCCTACAGAGGTTGTACAGGCAGTCCAACTCCACCAGGATGGCACATCAATATGTGCCATTGCCATAAGGTTTGCTGTGTCTCCCAGCACAGTCTCAAGAGCATGGAGGAGATTCCAGGAGACAGGCAGTTAACCCATCAGCAGGACCGGTATCTGCTCCTTTGTGCAAGGAGGAACAAGATGAGCCCTGCCAGAGCCCTACAGAATGACGTCCAGAAGACCACTGGTGGGAATGTCTCTGACCGAACAATCAGAAATAGACTTCATGAGGGTGGCCTGAGGGCCCAACGTCCTCTAGTGGGCTCTGTGCTCACTGCCCAGCACCATAGAGCTGGATTGGCATTTTCCCCATTGAACACCAGAATTGGCAGGTCCACCACTGGCACCCTGTGATTTTCACAGATGAGAGCAGGTTCCCCCTGAGCACATGTGATAAATGTAAAAAGGTCTGGAGGAGCCGTGGAGAATGTTATGCTGCCTGTAACATCGTTCAGCATGACAGTTTTGGTGGTGGGTCAGTGATGGTCTGGGGAGGCATATCCATGAAGAGATGCACAGACCTCTACAGG
Organism: Staurois parvus; assembly: GCA_951230385.1. Taxonomy (NCBI): domain Eukaryota; kingdom Metazoa; phylum Chordata; class Amphibia; order Anura; family Ranidae; genus Staurois; species Staurois parvus. The sequence continues at coordinate 22,645 of CATNWA010003520.1, read as the reverse complement.
CTAGATAATGGCACCCTGACTGCCATTAGGTATGGGGATGAAATCCTTGGACCCATTGTCAGACCCTAGGCTGGTGCAGTGGGTCCTGGGTTCCTCCTGGTGCACAACAATGCCCGGACTCATGTGGCGAGAGTATGGAGGAAGTTCCAAGTGGATGAAGGAATTGATACCATTGAATGGCCTCCACGCTCACCTGACCTAAATCCAGTAGAACACCTCTGGGATGTCATGTTTCAGTCCATCTGACGCCGCCAGGTTGCACCTCAGACTGTCCAGGAGCTCAGTGATGCCCTGGTCCAGATCTGGGAGGAAATCCCCCAGGACACCATCCGTCGTCTCATTAGTAGCATGCCCCGATGTTGTCAGGCATGTATGCAATCACATGGGGGCCATACAAACTACTGAGGACCATTCTGAGTTGCTGCAATGACATTTCAGCAAAATGGACTCACCTGCTGCATCATTTTTCACTTTGATTTTCGGGGTGTCTTTGAATTCAGTCCTCTGTAGGTCGATCATTTTCATTTCCATCAAACGATGGGGCATCCTTACATTCCTCACCTATCACCCCATCCATGTCAGTATATAGATCCAGCAGGAGATTTCTCCCCATTGAGATCTGATGGGTTTTCAAAGTCTTCCTTTCATTTTTTGAGCCGTGTATAACTTGTGGTAATTTAGTAGCTGATCGTTATTTTATAGGAAGAATGTTAATGGCAGGATTACCAGGGATGATACTAAAGACAGCTGCAGATTAAAACAAAAAATAATAAAATTAAAATTAACATGTCATTATTATTATTATACAGGATTTATATAGTGCTAACAGTTTGCTCAGCGCTTTACAAAATGAAGGCAGACATTACAGTTACAATACAATCTGGTACAAGAGGAAACAGAGGGCCCGGCTATCAATCAGCAATTATGAGATGAGATTTTTTTTTTTTTAAGAGAAAACGTCAGCACAGTATCACTGATATCATTGGATTTTCATAAAAAAAAAAAACAATCAGCAATAGCCATCATCATATTCCTCCGATAGCATAATTATTTTACCCTTCCCCTTCCCTCCCCCCACCCCTTCCCCCTCCCCTTTCCCCTCTTTCTTCTCATCTCTTTAATCATTATGAAAAACAAGCAAACAAACAAACAAACAAACAAACAAACATAACCCCTCATAAGAATACAATATCTATTCTATCTATTAACCTCACCCACCCCTACCCCACCCCCCATTCTCCCCTAACCCCCCTCCCCTACTATTCTAATATCTATCTGTATCTAGTACTATTCCTTTTTTTTCTCTCCTTCCCTTTAGGCCATTATACCTTCTTTAAAACTTCCAAATTTTCTATACTACCCCCTTTGCTCTAATTAATTTCAATATACATTTCCGAGATCTTAAATTTCATCCAACCACTTCATGTTCTCCTCAACATCTCCATTTTATCCTCCTCTATACATCTCAATTCCTCCATTCGAGCAATGCCCTCCACTCTATCTATCCAATCTACAATCTTTGGGGCCTCCTTCACCTGCCAATATATGGGAATCAAACCTTTTGCTGCACTTATCAAATGATACAAAACTTTATTATTTCGTAGTCCCGAAGCAGGCTCAAAGTAATAAACTAGACATTTCCACGGGTCTCCCTGGATATATACCCCACATATTTCTTGGATATATAATGCTATTTCCCTCCAGTAACACTTCACTTTTGGGCAGCTCCACGATATGTGCTTCATACTACCCCTCCACAACCTCTCCAACACCAGGGGGAGCTCTCTACTTGCTGTTTATGGGCCACGCTTGGGGTTATATACCATCTCGCTAATTCATTTCCACCGTACGCATATTTGTTGCCATATGTGTTGTATTAAAAATATTTTTTCTTTTCTGCAAGTTCATTTCTACTCCAAGTTCCTTCTCCCATTTGCTTACATACCCAGGGGGATCTATCCCATCTAAGTCCATAAGGATCTTGTATATCCTAAAGGTGATGTTTTTTGGGGTTCCAACCCCATTCATTAGTTTTTCCAGAGGATTCATTTCCTCCAATGACCTCATCAGTTGGGGTAGGCTTGCCACGTTGGGGTAGGCTTGCCTCCTTTCATCCAACATATTAAATAAATCTTTCTTTTTTTAACATTTGAAACGTGCTTATTTTCCCTCCTTTTACAATATCTTTCAAACATGCACTCTTATCTTTTATCCGTTTCCCCCTATTTTAACATTTCCTGGTGCAAACAATTCTGTACAAATTTCTGTAAAAAAATTAGACAATGGTATCAACAACGAGTTGTATTTTCATTTTTCCTTACTGTGAATTCTATCCCAAGTGTCTAATACAATCCTAGACATCTTACTCGTGCCTACACCTAATGTTCGAAACCTATGTGGTATCCATATCATCTTCTGTAATTGTGTTTTACTTAATTCCTCTATTTTTACCCAACTTTTCCTTTGCATATAAAAGACCAATCCACAACTTGTGATAACAATATTGCTGTGTAATAATTCTTCACTTTAGGTAATCCCAATCCTCCATTCCCCTTTGCTCTACATAGCATCTCATGGCTTATTCTAGGTCTCTTATTAGCCCAGATGAATTTTGTAATCATCTTTCTAACTATGGCAAAGAAAGCTCCTGGGAGGGCAATCGGGAGCATTTGAAATTTATATATAATTTTTGGGAGTAACACCATTTTAACTAGGTTTATTTGTCCAATCCATGAGGCCCCACCCCTTGCTAATCTTTTTAGCTCCTCTTTTATTTCATTTATCAGAGGGATATAAGTTGCCTGATATAATTTTTTTAATGAGGTGGCTAATTTTACTCCAAGATAGTCTATTTTATTTTCCCTCCAGGTAAATGAAACTGCTTTTTGTATATTTTTTCTTATCTTTCACTGATAAATAAGATTTCTGATTTCCCAGGGTTTATCTTCAAGTTTGATATCGCCCCATATTGTTTTAATTCTTTTATTAGGTGGTAAACTTATTATAGGGTTGGTGACATAGAACAGCACATCATCTGCAAACGTGGCGGCTTTATGTTCCATGTCTCCTACTTTTATCCCTCTTGTATCATCACACTTCCTAATACTTTCCAGGAATGGCTCTACTGTCAGCACATACAATAATGGGGAAAGGGGACATCCTTGTCTGGTTCCATTGTGCATCTTGAAGAATTGTGAAAAAGCTCCATTTACCTTTACCGCCGCTGCTGGTTCCTTGTATAAACCCTTAATCCAGTTCAACATCTTAATTCCCAAATCCCAACTTTTCCAAAGTATTGAACATAAACTCCCAGTTAACCCTGTCAAAGGCTTTTTTGGCATCAATAGACAATAATATTACCAGGGTTTTTTCCTTTATAACTTTTTGAACCAATTTGAATTGATATTGCTTCGAATACAGTTTTACATTGGTATTTCTAGTTAAATGAGGAAGATTGTCTATTGAATATTGCTGTATCTCTCTAAGTATCTTATATCTTTTTTTGGGGGGAATTTAATCCTTTCACATTATAAGTCAAAAACTTGATCTCTTTCATTATTCTCTTTGTTATTTTGACCCAACACCTTCCTTTCACATGCACATAGATACAAATAGTTCCTCTTCATCCTTTTTTCCCCCCTCCCATTCCTCGTTCCCACCCCCCTGGCCTACTATTAGCCATATAATCTGTCTAAAAACAACTTCCTAGCGATTCCTATATAAGGGTATAACTCATAGCATGGCGACCCATCCATCACCTGGTCTGATGTCCTACCAGGTCCCAGTGAACAGCCCTGTACCGTTTCTGTCGGGACGAAAAACCCGCCCCTTCACTTAAGCCCACTTATCGCACTCCATTGCCCCTCAGGAGTACAATCCATTGGGTATATATTATTTTGATAATCCTTACTCGGACCTATAGAGAGAGAAGAGGAACTGGGCAAAGGAGAGAGAAAAAAAACCCAAGAAAGAGGGATGGAAAAGGGAAGGAGACAGAGTTAAAAATAATCTCCCGCACCTCCCATCACTCCTCTACTTTCCTGTCCCCCCCATCTGCCAATTCCCCTCCCTCCCTTTTGCTCCTCTTCCTTCTATTTCCTCCTCCCTGGAACCTGTTGCCACCATCCTGACCTATGAACCTCTTTCTCCCTATCTTCCTCCATCCATCCCGGGACTGAGATTCTCTGTAATTCTAGCTTATCACAAAAATTGTTAAAGTCTTCAGGGTAACTCAGTCTTGCCGATCTTCCATATTTCCAGCCATTTAAGGAAGCAGGCGACCCCCAGTTGTATCTAATTTATTTTTCTCTCTCATATGAATCAATAAAGGTTTTAGAGACCTCCTCCTAGCCAATATCTCTGGGGCCATATCTTCATAGATCTGTAGACTGCTTCTTCATATTTTTATCTCGGGAAAAATCTCGTATCCCTTTCCAAATCTTTTCTCTATCTCCCAGTTTCTGGAACCTCACAATCACATATCTTGGACTTTCCATAGGCATTTCCTTTTTGGGCGTCTAGTCCTATATACTCTGTCCATTTCTAGTGTATCGATCATTCCTCTACCCATTAATGGGTTACAGATTTTTTTTTTTTTCCTAGCAGGTCCTCCTCTTGCCCCGCTGGTTCTGGCAACCCTCTAATCCTTAAATTATTCCTTCTGAAACAATTCTCTCTGTTCTTCCAATTTAAGAAATAATTCTCTATGTTCTCTAAACTTCTCTTCCATTTGCTTCTCTAAATCTTTAATTTTCTTTTCCTCTGATTATCTCTTAATTTCCTCCATTTGCCCCAACAAGTGACTCAAATCTCCACGTAGATTCCCGATCTCTTTTTTCAACACATTCTCCATTTTTGCGAACATTTCAGATAGATCTAATTTTGAAATTGATTAAGCCATGTCCCCTTCTTGGTCTGTTCTTCTTTTTTGTGTCTCCCATATTTTCTACATAAGAAAGATCTCTATCCTGATTCTCCTCTGTCGTCCCATAGGACAGTCTATGTTGATCCCTCTTCCTAAATTGGGATGCCTTACTTGTTCATTATCTTCATTTTGGGGTTCAGGGCTTTTTTTCTCTTGGGTAGGCAAATATTTTTTTATATTTGAGGAGGAACTTGCTGTTAATTGAGGGGTTTTTACGCCCCCTCCTTTAGACGCTTTACTCCTCATTTTATCTTCCTTTTCATCTTTCTCTTTCTTCTTCCCCCCCCCTTTCCTTTCCCCTCCTTGTTTGCTCTTCCCTCTTCTCTCTCCTTCCCCACTTCTTGCTCCGTGAACTAAATTACTCATTGTGTTCCCTTTTCACTCCTCAGTCAAGAAGGCAATCATGTTATACTAATTTTCAACTTGCACACTATCCGAGTAATGTATAGTCCTACTATGTCACAATATTCTTTCAAGTCTTCTCCTGTTTTTCCTCTTCAAACAACTACCACTGTTCTATTATACAAAGTTCCCTTTCTATATGCTCTTTTTCAACACGCCCACTAGGGGCTGATATAGTACTTTTTATTATCTCTCTTTAAAACTTTACAAGAACATATATTTCATCTTTGCGTTTATATAGTGGTTTCATGCAAAAAGCTATAATTTTCCGAAGACAGGTGAAATACACATATAAAATGCTGAAGCCTATGATTTTCCAGGGACAGGCGAGATACACATATGGAGCGCTGGGCCTGTAGTTTTCCAGCATTAAGCGGGATATCAGCATGAATCTCTAGCGCCTGTAATTTTCCAGGGACAGGAGAGAGATATTTAAGGCACACTGAGACCTATAGTCTTCCAGGAACAAGGGAGACTCAGGTATAGATCGCTGGGACTTATAGTTTTCCAAAAACAGGAGTGGTGCAAGTATAGAGTGCTGGGACCTGTACTACTCCAGTAACAGGAGAAATAGTAATATGAAGCGCTGTGACCTGTAGTTCTCCAAGGACTGAATTGAGTATTAGAGCCAGAACCGAAACTAAACAAGAGTAGTGATATGTGGTGTGTCCATAGCAGTGCTTTAGGAGTTACACTGGAGTTATATAAGGCATGCTTAGACCTGTAGTCTTCCAGAGACAAGGGAGACTCAGGTATAGGTCGCTGGAATTTATAGTTTTCCAAAAACAGGAGTGGTGCAAGTATAGAGTGGTGGGACCTGTGGTACTCCAGTAACCGGAGAAATAGTAATATGAAGCGCTGTGACCTGTAGTTCTCCAAGGACTGAATTGAGTATTAGAACCAGACCCAAAACTAAACAGGAGTGGTGATATGTGATGTGTCCATAGCAGTGCTTTAGGAGTTACACTGGAGTTATATAAGGTACGCTGAGACCTGTAGTCTTCCAGGAACAGGGGAGATTCAGGTATAGATTGCTGGGACTTATAGTTTTCCAGAAATAGGAGTAGTGCAAGTATAGGGTGCTGGAACCTATAGTTTCTCCAGTAACAAGAGAAATAGTAATATGGAGTGCTGTGACCTGTGGTTCTCCAAGGACTGAATGGAGTATTAGAACAAGACCCAAAACTAAACAGGAGGAGTGGTGATATGTGATGTGTCCATAGCAGCCACTCAAAGATCTGCTCTGCTCTGACTCCACCACAAACATTGATCTCATATGTCCCCCAGCTCAGCTCATCTGTCCGGTCCCAGGTTTCAGGTAGGGGAAAATCTTCACCACACGGTCCACATGATTGCCTCATGCTGCACAACAGCGGGTCAGCGTCCCTGACCTCCATGCTGCTCACGGCCCCATGCTACGGCTCCTCCCCTTCCTAATTATGAGATGAGATTTTGATGTTTGAGTTAGGATTAACTGTATTTTTTCATATGAAAGACAAGTTAGAGTTTGAATGTAATACACTTATTATTGTTTTATATATATATTTTTTAAGATTTCCATGTCTTGTCTATTCACACAGACTAGCTTACTGTTGGTATGAACATTTCACCTCTATTCAAAAGATAAAAAGTTAAAACAGCTCACATAACACAGATACCAAGCTTGTAGGCATGAGCAAGAGGTCAGTTTTTTTTCAAATGTGCCTGCCCAGTCCTGATACAGGTATGTAGGAGGATCTTTATAAATTACCAAAAATGTCTACAAAATGATTCTCCAAATGGGATCAAGGTTAGAGGGTTTGATCTTCCATTAGTGTCTGGAAGAGGTGGAATTTGTTGCACTTTCCTGTAAATGGCTTTGACTAGAATAACACTTTCTGTTTCTGGGAAATCACTTAGCAGTGTTGTGTTTTATGTACCTTTATTGGACATGTATACAGATAAAAATATTTGCAGATGCTGGAGGACATGATGTGACCTGAAATCCTTCAGTTAATGTATGTAAGTATGGGTCATAGTCCTGTGACTGGAGATAGTGTTTAATTACTGTGGACTATCTAACGACTATTTATTTCAGGGTTATAGTACATAATCGGCTATTTGCAGCCATTGGATGATATGATACGGTCTTAAACCTCCAAGTGACTGAGCTAATTAGAATAACACTTTTTTGTGTATGTAACATACTTATTATTGTTACATGTCCAGTGGCAACTTACTTTCAGGATCATGCCACTTCTGAACAAAACTATCCCCCCCCCCCCCCCCTAGGTTGGAATTGTGTCTGGGGAAGTCTCTTGTATTTATAGTACATCCTTGTACATTAATATTTTATTGTCCTAGTGAATGTGTTTTATTCTCCATTCTTCTTTTGAAGGATACATATAAAGCTCATATAAAAGAACATTCTAGGGTAGCAATGGCAGCTTCCCATCGAGTACGGTCAGAGGTTTCATCGTCATCATCTCACAAAAAAATTGTTTAACGAAATAAAAATTTGGTATCCAAAAATTATTGCTAACCCCCTATAATAAATGTGCCCTAAGAAGGCAAAGTAATCAAGCGTGGGAAAAACGCTTTGAGCCACCAAGAAGGGCGTTCAAATTCTGTTTTAGTGTTTCATTGCCATATAAATATGTCTACATAAAGTTAGATTTTATTTCCAGTCATCTTTGAGATTTCTGCCCGGTATGTCAACGCACAGCTCTTTTTCTTAAGGTCTATCAATATTATTGCTTCAATTATGTTGAGGATCAGGAGATTGTAAGATGGCCATCGGCAAGAACCCTTCAGTTTACCCTCTTGTTGTACATCCCCCGTGGATTGCAAGGTGTATTAAGGTTCATTAATCCCACTTGGTCTAGAAGCCATCCTGCTGATCTTTTAGACTTGCAGCTTTTTTCACTGATGGATCAAGTTACCATCTAAAATGATTGCTGAACATATTATTGAGATCCGATGTGTTTCACCTTCGACGCATGAGATGTTCCTTAGGGGGTTGCCACTGGCTGCACCACACAACCCCAAAGCATGGTTGATCCTAAACCCCTTGCTTCACAGTTGGACAGAGAGATTCTTTTCATTCAAGTTCTGTTTGCCCTTCTTTCTCCAAACAGTACCTTTGCTCATATTCCGGCGCCAAAAAGTTCAATTTTAACCTCATCATTGGATCACACAGAACTTGTTTCCAAAATGCGCGATCTAGGCGTGTCTATATGTCGTCATTTGGCAATAGTCACAAAACTGATGATTTCTGTGGTGGAGGAGAGCGTAGAAGAGGGGTATTCTCGTGATGACTCGCCTTCCCATGGAAGGACCATATTTGTATCATGTGTCTCTTTACTAGTGTAATAGTGTAGACACAAATCGCAGGTGTCAGGCCTCAAGATCTCTGGCTGCGAGGGATCGTGCAGTCATACCGTGGGTTTGTGAATTGGTTGCTCTCAATCCTGCGACTGTGTTTGGGTCCTGACTATTTTTCTTGGTCTCAAGAAGCTGCTTGTATCTCCTATTCCATGTTTCTGATGACTCGCCATATCTTAATTACATTCCAACAGAAGGATATTGACATCTGAAAACCTGTCTATCGTCTTATAAGCCTTCTCCAGCTTGTGACGCACTATTTTCATTTCCAGTTTTTCTAGACAACTCTTTAGAAAACCCTTGGCATGGTTGGGCATTAGGTCAAGAGTCTGGGCATTTAAAACCTTTGGTTTTGAATCACCTGGTCTTCCCGATGTGATTGAAAACCAACCCAGACCTGGCGGTTTCCAGTTGGCAAAGGGGAGTGCATGAAATAAATCTGCAGGGTGCCCAAATTTTTGCACACCCTTTTTTTGTTTTCTGTTTTTTTGAATTTTAAACGAGGAAAAAAATCAAATTTTTGTGACATATTATAAGAATGTTAATCTGTAATTTGTCCCTTTGGGGGGGGGGGGGGGGGGGGGGTTTTTTTTGGGGGGGGTTCTTTTGACAAAAAAAAGCTTGGGGTCCCCAAATTTGCCCATGTAAAATTTGAAAAAAGTCCTTTCCCAAAAGTCCAAAAAAAATAAAAAAACCCTTTTAATTTCATAAAAAAATTAAAAAAACCAAAAAACCCAAAAAATTTTTCCCCCAATTTCTATTCTCACCCCCCGTTTTTAAACCAAAAAAGGCAAAACCCCAAAAAAAAAAAACAATAGTGATTGAAAAAAGCGTACCACGGTGGTTGCGGTTCCCATTTTGGTTTTTCAACCTCCTTTTTGCAAAGGACCCCCATTTTGTACAAACAACTTTCCCCTCATTCTCCCCCTTTCCTCTCTTCATAACATTACTTTCCCCCGGATTGGGAGGACACGGAGGCAGAGCCCAGCACAATGCATAACAAAAAACCCCCAAGAGAGCGTGGCCTCCCTGTCCAAAAAACCTGTGCAATTTTAACACCCTCGAAAAATAATTCACCCTTTCCCCAGGATTCAAGCACATTCCAAGGAAGCAAACCAAATTTAACAAAAAAAAAATCCATTTTTCCCCTTGTTAAAATTTTTTGGGAAAATTTGAGAGATACACAAAAAAAAAGGCATATCGTCAGATTGGCCAAGAGGAGAAAAACATTTGATAGGTCACTCTGGCTAAAATAATGGGAAAGCAAAAAAGTAGATTTTGTGAACCTTCTGTGTAAATTTCATTTTAAATATCTAATCAAATCCTCAGATGGTTTTGAAAATTGGGGGTGGTGGTAAATTTCATGGGTTTTTAGCCAAAAAAAAGAAAAAAAAGGTTTTCCATTTTTACCCCGTTTGCCCTAAAGGGGTTTGGCCGACCCAAACAACCCCCCCTTGGAAAAAAGACCCCCAAAGGACTAAATTTAAAAATTCCCGGGACCATTGAAAAAGGGGGAAAACACCCCGTCAAATGTCTAGCTGTAGGGGGGGGGGGTGGGTTTCCCCGGGGTTCCGAGAGCTCTTCCCGCCACTCCTTTTCGGCCGACGGGAAAAAGGGGGGAAAGGGGTTGGAGAGGAAAGGGGGAAAGGGGTGGTTTTTGGTTTTGGGTTCTCCCCCTTTTTGGGAAAAATATAAAAGCCTTTGGGGGGTTTTAAAAAATTTTCCCCCCTTTCCCCCCGAACCCCCAAAGCTTTTGGAGAAAGGGTTTTATAGTGGTTTTTTTTGTGGTCCCCTAAAATTTTAAGGAAAAGGGGGGGAAGAGGGGATGGGGGGTGTGGAGGTGAGAGGGAAGAGGGAAAGAGAGGTGGGGAGAAAGAAGAGAAGGAGAAGAGAGAGGGAAAGACGTCGAGGGAGTAAGGGGGGAAGAAGAAGGTGGGAGGGAGACAGAATAAGGAGAGAGAAGAGTAGGGAGAGAGGAGAGGGAGAGTGAAAGAGGGAGTAGGGGAGAGTAGAGCCACCTAAAGAATGTGGGATAACAAATAGTAAGGGGGTGTAGGAGAGAGAGGGTGGGGAAGAGGGGGGGTAAAGATAGGATTTTAATAGAGGGGGTGTTAGAGGGTTTAGTAGTGAGATTAATGAGAGGATAGAATAGGAGATATATTGGATTACTGTGGTGGAAGATAATAGGTAGGAAGGGAGAGAATGGATTGTGTAGAAGAAGGTTATATGGGGATAGTGAGGGGGAAGAGAATGAAAGAGAGATTGAAGGGGGGGAGGGGGAGAGGTGTGGGAGAGGAGTGAAAGAAGAGGGGGAGAAGGAAAGGAGAGGGTAGAACAGAGAGAGGGAAGGAAGGGGGAGGAGAGAAAGGGGAGAAATAATGGATTAGATAGAAAAGGGTGAAAGATAGAGGAAATTGCTAAAGAAGAGTAAGACAAGGAAGAAGAAAGAAAAGATGAAGAGAGACAGAAGAGAGAAAGAGAGATAGATGGGAACAAAGAGAGGAAGGAAGAAAGAGGAGAAAGGGGGTTATGATAACAAGAGGAAGAAGAAGAAAGAAGGGAAATTAGAGAGATGAAAGAAAGAGCTGGAAGAATAAGGAAGGAAGAGGGGGGGAGAGAAGATAAGAGAATAAGGACAAGGGGGGGGGGGGGGGGAAAGGGGGGGGGGGAAGAAAGGTGAAGTGGGAATGAGGAAGAAGAAGAGTGGGGAAGGAAGAGAATAAGAGAAAAAGGAAGAGATAAGAAAGAAGAAGAAAGAGAGGGAAAGAGAGCAAGAAATTTGGATGGGAAAGAGAGAATATGTGGAATTAGAATTGAGTAGATAAATTTTAGAGCAAGAATAAGGGAGAATGTGGGATGAAGATATACAATACACACTCTGTAAACATTGAACTCATCTTTGCCGTCATCGTCATTGGGGAGGGGGGGCAAAATTTTGTGTTTCGCTTAGGGCAGCACAAAATCTAAAGACACACTGAATGTCCTCACTACTAAAATCCAGCAGCATGTCGCTTCATCATCCATAGCATGGGGGGATTCCCTTGTCCCTTACCCCCTGATCTCACCACCCTCACAGACGTCCCCACCATACGCAGCTTGTTGAAATGTTCAATGCCGTTATGATTTTATTTTAACATCTTATTCTGGAATTTTCAAAGACTTAACTCTAAGGCCCCTGTCCTTTTTTCCATGCGGACCTGATCGAACCCTCCAGTCACCCCTATGGGCTGGCAAGTGTAAATAGATTTGGGCCCTTTACACCCACCTACCTCCAATCCAATCTGGGATACACCCCCCTCCATCTAAGCAGTTTGGATCATATGGCAGTCAGGCTCTGTCCTTGTCTGCTCTGCATAAGTGTGTCATCCACACGCTCTGCTTTGATCAGCAGGGAACCAGAGGACTGATCCCCTGCTGATCAAAATGGAGTGAAAGGGGCCTATGGTAAATAAATTATTGCCGTTAAAATAAATTCTCTATTTATCTAAAATATAATTTTACTAGTTCCGTTCCGTCATCTTGACAAAAGAGTGTGCCTGTGTTGTGATCCCCCCAGTGTGCATGCTAAAGGAACGTGTCGCATCACGATGCCCAGTGATGTCATTACACTGGCGTGCTTTCCATGTGCTGCCTCAGCCCTCACTTCCAGGTTTCCACCATCTTTCCGACTCTGCCTGGATGGGTGACAAAGGATCTGCAGCAACACAGCGGTATTACACCGCTACACTGAGGCGATCTCCCCTGGATGGACTTAGATGTGCTTTTACTCTACTGCTCTCATGTATGTGGCTTTTTATTGTGTGCAATAAACAGAGATTGTAAGTCTACACTTGTTTTCCTGGAACAAGCTTCTATCCAGACTAAGGCTGCCTGAAGTGGATGGACTCTACCTTAAACCTCCTTGGCGGTATGATTCTTTCCGATTTTTTGTGCTGAAAGCGGGTACCATTTTATTGCATGGAAATATGCAGTTTGTTATTGTAGGCCTGTAATTTTTAGGAATAACTCACTGAAATCTGTCCAAAAAAGAGTCTATTAAACATCCCGGGTAGGATAAAACTTGAAACACAAAATCATAAATTATAATTTAATAAATAATCATAAAAAAAAAAAAAAAAATAATAAATTTAATTCAATAATATAATCAAACCAAAAACACTGACATTTGAAATACAGAGGCAAATTCGCACATCGCTGAGCAAAGTCGTTTTCAGTGTCTGATGACGAATTTCCCCCACGAATCATTATCACTCAATTCTGCAAGTGGTTCTGATTTACTATCGCTGTTCTCTAGCCAGTCTAAAACGGCGTCTGACCTAAAGGGACGCTTTTTTGGCCGCCATGGACTTTTCTAAGTTTCCAGGCAGAAAGAACAATCAAAATGCAGGCATGGCAGAGGACAAAGCAGTAGGGACAAAATGTATGTGAAATGCAGTGAAACAGCAATGACAGCAAAAATGTCATTTTTTTAAAAATTTCAAATTTCCCGCCGGTTCCGCCGCCGTATCACGTTCCGACGTCACAGGGACCGGAACATGGAAGCAAGATGCCGGCATCCGCCGGAGGAGATGGACGGGGACGCTGCAGGGGGACCCATCGTGGGAGCGAAGGACAGGGTAAGCGCTGCAGGAACCCCCAGAGAGCGCCGCATGGTAAGCCCGAGTGTAGCTCGGGGTTACCGCTTTGGTATAGAAAAATTTTAACCCCGAGCTACACTCGGGAACACCGCTAAGGAGGTTAAGCATATAAGACTGTATTAGGAGCATTATTACTTGCATCTTAGCAGCGTCTTCTTGGCATGATGTTTTTATGCTGTTAAGTATATAACCACCTTGCAGTCTTTATTTACTTGGGGGGCTCTATTGCATACACTCCAATACTTCTTTTTACAGGTTTAGTGTAACTATGCCTGTTATTATTAGGTTTTGCACCTGGTATTTCTCTTGTTGGGAATTTGTGCAAGGAGGGAGGGTTTGTGCTGGGGGGGGGGGGTGATTGGGGGAGGGGGGGGGTTGTGCTAGGAGGGGGGACTGGGAGGAGGATTATTGCTAGAAGAGGGGATTTGTGCTAGAAGGGGGGAATGGGGTTGTGCTAGGGGGAACTGGGAGGTATTTGTGCTAGGAGGAGGGATTGGGGGGATGAATGCTAAGAGGGGAGATTTGTGGGAGAGGATTTTTGCTGGGAGGGGGATTTGGGGGTGAGGATTTTTGCTGGGAGGGGGATTTGGGTTAGGAGGGGGTTGGGGGGGGGGGGGGATTTGGGCTAAGAGGGATGTTTTATCTAGGAGGGGGGATTTGTGGGAGAAGATTTGTGCTAGGAGGAGACATTGGGGTGAGGATTTGTGTTGGGAAGGGGGATTCGGCTAAGAGTGGTGTTTGAGCTGGGAGGAGGGATTAGGGGGGATTTGTGCTTAGGAGGGGGATTTGGGGGGGATTTGTGATAGGAAGGGGGCATTTGTGCTAGAAAGGGGGGTTTGGGGGGTTGTTCTAGGGGGGACTAGGATGGATTTGTGCTAGGAAGGGGGGGGTTTGGAGGAGCCTGAACATGGCGGTGTCAAGTAGTAGATATCTGTAGGATTAAACATCCTAGAGACAGAGTGTCAGAGAGCCTGGGTCCAAACCTGGGCCTTCTGTGGTGAGTGGCGATGTTTCTTCTTGCTGAGTCACCTGGAATGCTAGACAGCTTGCTGCCTTGACAATTATTTGGATGATCCTACCTTGATCTTGTTTGTCATGAACCTTGAACCCCTTGCTCCTTCCATAAACTTCCTGATTATAAGCCATGTCTCTGCACTTCCTGTTTGCCAGATTACGGTGCTCTCCAGCCAGTATCTTGCTCCTTGCCTTCTCTGCTGTCATCCATAGTTTGCTACCACTTATTATTGACCCTTGGCTTGTTTCTCAACTATGCTTCTGCCTGATCCCAAACCAGCGACCTGCTCATTACCAACCTTGGCTTTTTCTCGACTACGTTTCTGCCTGATCCCAACCTACGTCTGCTCATTACCGATCTTAGCTCGTTTACTGACACACGCTTCCGTTTGTCCTTACCTGCTTAATACTCTACTGGACCTTCGCTTGCTCACCTAATGGTGGGGTAAATCCTGAGGACTGCGACTTGGTGCTAACACGCAGCAAAATCCATCTCCACCATCAGGAGCTCTGGTGAACACCGGTTAGTACTTAGACTCCACACCTCAGGTGAGCCCACTCCTCTGCCATGGTGACCTGCCTGTGTACCTGTCCTGCTGGTTTCGGTGTAAGCCTTTCAACTGCTATAGCAAACTGGTCTTCAAGCCTGACCCCTGATTGTGACACAGAGACTATATATTCTACTCTCCGGCCAACAAGACATATTCAAGATCAGATTATATTTTGTTGGAACATAGATTACTGGATTCATTGGTTAAGGTCAATATAGAAGTTACAATAATATCGGATCATGCACCAGTTACAACAAAGTTATTATGTGGAAGGGAGCATGACAGGATAAACATGTTCAGGATCAGGACACAAAAAGAAAATAAAAAAAGAAATAAAGCAATTCTTTGAAATAAATGAGACTGAAGGAATGTCAGTGGCCATGGTACTCAAAAAGGGAAGCCATAAGGCATACATCAGGGGAATATTGACAGTGATTGGGGTCTACAAAAAAAAAAGGTACAGCAAAGGAAAATCAATACGCTAGTAAGAGAAGAATTAAATGTGCTGGAACAGTATCATAAAAAGAGAATAGCAGTAGCCATACAGCAGCAAATAATAAAAAAGAGAGAGGAATTAGACAATGTAATGGAAGAAGAAGTGAGAAAAACTGTCAATTTGAATGGCGAGAGAGATATCAGTGGGGGAAATAAACCAGGTAAATATCTAATGAAGAGCACATGAAAGAAGAAATCCAGGAATTACATCGAGAAAATCAAGGGACGACAATGGAGAAACTGGCGTATTCGACCACTGATATTGCTAAGGTATTAAAAAAATACTATAGTAAAGTATATGACATAAATCTGATACAGTCAGGAGGGGGAGATGAGGAGAGAACAAGACAGAGGGCAAAAGGTATTTAAAGGAGGTGAATTTACTGATTTTAGGAGAAGATTAAAACATCTAGAAAACCCGATAAAGCAGCAGGAAATCCAAACGGTATTGAAGAAGACTGTTGCTGGGAAAAGACCGGGCCAGATGGGTATACAGTGAGATATTACAAAAATTTCAAGAACAACTAGTCTCCAAATTGAGGATATAATATATGAATGCATTATTGATGGAGATGAGGACGGAAGTCATTACAAGCATATATTACGCTCATTAAAAAAGGGAAAGATGGGACCCAAGATGGGACCCAATGTGCTAGTTATTGGCCTATTTCACTGTTAAATACAGATACTAAAACTGTTTGCAAAGGTATTAGCAACAAGATTGATGCCTGAGTGGATTCATCTGGACCAAGTGGAATTTGTTTCTGGGAGGGAGGGAAGAGACAATGGGTTAAGGTCAACACTCCTTATACAGAAAAGTAAAAGAGAAAAACACCCTATACTGGTTTTGTCAGTTGATGCAGAGAAGGTTTTTTATAAGGCAGATAGGGTAGATTGGGGCTTTATGTTAGACACATTGGAGATCCTGGGTATTCATTACCCATCCGCCATCCGCATACTGGGCCCAAGATGAGGGAATGGATAGGAAATCTGTATAGTCAACCTTCAGCTGCAGTAAAAGGTCAACGGGTCTCTACCAAAGTTCTTCAGGATGTATAACGGGACAAGACAACGGTGTCCGCTTTCGCCTCTGTTGTTTGTTCTATCTCTAGAACCCCTCTTGGCAACAGTAAGAGACAGTATAGATATAAAAGGGATTCGGATCTGGGAGACAGAACACAAAGTGGCAGCATATGCAGATGATATGCTGTTCTATGTGGCTAATCCTAGGCTGACACTACCTAATTTAATGAAAATAATGAAATGCTATGGAGAGATGTCAAATTTAAAAATGAACGTGGTAAAAGTCAGAGATATTAAATATTAATGTCCCGGCAATTCATTAAAATACCAGGGGATTAAAATGACCTTGTCCTTAAAGAACTTATATAAAAAAAAAATATATCCCATTAATAAATGAGATAAAGGAGGAATTGAGAAGATAATTGGTAGGACCATCCTCTTGGAGAGGATAAATAAATTTGATAAAAATTACAAATGTCCCATAAGTCCTTTAAAAATTCACATGTTGCCTATACAAGTCCCAAGAGCCTATTTAAAACAATTAAAAAATTATATTGAGATATATTTGGGGGAATAAAAACATGAGAATAAGCTATGAAGTGTTATGTAGGGACAAGGATAAGGGGGGCCTAAGTGTGCCTGATTTTAAGAGATATTACTATGCAGTGTTACTTTCAAATAGTTGGGTGAATATAGAAAAAACATTAAGTGGGACACAATTAGATAAGATAGTATGGATTCCACATCAATATCGTATATTTGGAGAAAGTACTGTATAAGCACTTACACACGAAATGCAATTAGGGATATGATTTATAAACAAATGGGGGGAGTTAGGGAGTTTAATTCTATGTTTATACCTTGGCAAACACAGATTTCTTCCCATCAGGTAAATAGATAAAAAAGGAAAGGAACAGCTAAAGGATATAGTGGACGGGGGGAAAATCCACACATTTAAAAAAAAAGAGGAGTTGTTTTCCTCATTAAACGAGTGGAGATATCTTCAGTTAAAACATTTTGTTAGTTCGCTTCCTAAGCCCTTAAGAACAATGACGGATTTAAACTCACTAGAACAACTTTTTGATACAAATAAAATATGGGTACTTCCCGGATTTATAAAACTCTTACTGAAATGGTGAGGGTTGTCCCTCCTGCATACATGGAGAAATGGGAAAAAGAAATTAGGAATAACATTTGAGGAGCACCCAAAAAAGAAAATATTTAGATCAGCACATGGAGCTGTAAATATGAGGGTGGTGGAAATGAATTACAAGTGTTTGGCAAAGTGGTATATTACACCAAGTGTGCCACATAAACTACAAATAGATAAATCACCATTATGTTGGCGAAGATGTGGGATAAAAGGCACAATGGCACATATATGGTGGGAGTGCCCCAAAATTCAAGAGTATTGGGAAGAAATTATTTATTTAATTCAGGAGATAACGGGGGTTGAGGCTCCAAAAGATCCAAGCACATGCTTATTCCATAAAACTGAGATTACAGTTGAAAAATATAAGAACTCTTTGACATTTCATCTGATAAATGTGGCAAAGGGGTTAATACCTACATTTTGGCAAGAGCAGGAAATACCAAAAAAAGATTTTATAAGTAGGGTTGACTATGTATATAGGATGGAGGAACTCTACCATCAGGAAGAAAATAAAAAGGTGAGATTCAGAGAAAGGTGGGAGAAATGGGATAAGTTCAAAGAGGAATTTAACCCCTTTGCGCTGGCTGGCGCCTCCCTGCCCTTTAAGAGTTTCAGAAGCTGGGAGGCGGGCAGGGTTTTAGGGTCATGTGACCACCGTGATTCGCTGTCACGGCGGGTCACATGATCAGAAAGGTCCCGATTGCAAGGGGAGATCGGGACCTTTTCATGAGTTACATACATATGTGCTGGGAGCGCGCAGGGTGTGCGCTCTGAGCACATATGTATTATCTAATGGCACGCAAATATGCGGCCGCTCAGCGTCAAGGCCCAGACGCCGAGAGGCCATATATTTGCGTGTCTAGGGGCTTAAAGAAAGATAGGGAGGAGATGAGAAAGAAAGAAAGAGAAGGGTGCCTTGAGAGTGAAGAATAAAGAAGTGGAGCAAGGAGATAAGAGGGAAAATATCAGGGAACAGAGGGGGGCAAGGGGGTGGGAATGGGTGGGCGGGGTTCTCCTTTCTTTGGAGGTAAAGGGTATTGTGTACTGTTGAATATTTTTGAAATTTTTTTTACTATGTAATGTGATTTATTGAAAATTTAATAAAATATTAATAAAAAAAAAAGAGGGGGTTGTGCAAAAAGAGGGATTAAGGGTTGTGCTAGTAGGGACTGGAAGGGATTTGTGCTAGATGGAGGGATTGGGGGGGGGGGATTTTTGCTAGGAAGAGGGATGTGTGGGAGGGGGTTTTGGGGGTGAGGATTTTTAATGGGAGAGGGAATGAGGGGGAATTGTCATAAGAGGAGGATTGGGGGGGGGGGTTGAGCTAGGAAAGGGTGGGGAGACTTCAGGGGGATTTGGGGTAGAATATTTGTGCTGGGAGGAGGTATTTGGGAGTGAGGATTTGTGCTAGGATGGGAAAGAAGATGTGTGTGTGGGGGGGGGGGGGTTTGGGTGAGTTAGATTAATGCTAGGAGGTGAGAATTGGGGGGAATTTGAGCTAGGAGGTGGGATTGGAGGGTGAAGATTTGTGCTAAGAGGGGATGCGGAGTGGGAAGAGGAGGATTTTGTTATTTTTGTTTGGGGAGAATTTGGGCTTGCATTGTAGATTTTTGCTTAGGGAGTGAGCTCGCTGATCCATGCTGTTTTTTTTTTAAGGAGGTATTTATGCTGAGGCAAGATGCGTACACATGGGGGGAGGCGCAGTTTGTCATCTTCATCATGAGCGCTAGATAACCTTGTCCTGGCACAAGCCACACTGCACACAGGGCATTCAACAGATCACCTCCTCCTCCTTTTTATGTTTTTGTTATTATTCAGGTTAAAAACGCAAAATGCATCAAAATCTGCACATCTCCATTGAAGTTTATTGAACCAAAAAAGCACCATGTTTCATAAAAATGACCCTTTCCAAAAACACAGCAGTTGAAAAATGCATAGATGTGGAGACTACGTAAGATATACTGTAGTCCATTTCTGCAAAATCCATAGAATCAGGCCTAACTTACAACTCTGCCACAGCTATTGGCTTTCAGCCTTGAAATGGCTTTGATTTTTCCTGTTCCATCCCCTCCTTTATGTGCCATCTGGGATGTCATGATGCTGGTACCCCTGCCAAGCACAGGAAGGAAGCACAGAGGGAAATTCTAGTAGATACATCTGCAATGTCTCCAGTAACATATGGTCAACTATAATACTGGCTTAGTCAATACAATAATGATATTATACTTAAAAATGCAGTCTGGGAACTTATATCTTACTACCAGTAGCCCAAGAGAAGCAAGAAATCTTAAGAAGAAGCTCATGCACTACGCTGCAATGTCTTCTTGCAAGAGCTCCTATGGATGTCACAATCCTGATTCTCTCTCTGTGTCTCTTTCTCTGCCTCACACCCTCTCTCTCTCCTCTCTCTCTCCCTGCCTCTTTCTCTGCTTTTCTCTCATTTTTTCTCTTTCTCTGTCCTCCTCTCTCTGTCTATTTCTATGCCTCTCTCTCTCTGTCTCTTTCTCTGCCCCTCTATCTGTCTTTTTCTCTGCTTCTCTCTCTGCATGTGTCTTTCTCTGCCTCTCTGTCTCTTTCTTTCTCTCAGATGGGGCAAATCCATACATAACATCTTTATGGCAGTTTTCAGATATGAAAGAAGAGATTTGTAGAAGGAAAAATGTCAAACAAACAGAGTGGACTGGCTGAATACAGGGCAATGGTCATATCAATACAATCAGGTTAATATATCTGATACTGTCTGTTTATTGTCAGAGATCACATAATCAGTGTGCATAGTATAGAACAAAACTTATTTCATAGTCATTTCATCATCTTATTTTTTCTCCATATTTTATTTTTTATTACCAGTAAATATGAATGTATAACGTAGGTTTAAAATTAAACCAGGTCTAAGATAGGGTTTTAGGATAAATCCATGAGCAATATACAAGGGTTGGACAAAAAAATGGAAACACAACATGATTTACAGGTGTGAAGGTGACTTCATATTTCATGTTGAAAACAATCCTGCGCAATGTCCTTTTGTCTCTTTCTATCAGCTGACCATGTCGACCACATTTATGCTTATCAGACAACGTTTTCCCGGAAACTGTATACGCTGTCATAACTAGAGATGAGCGAATTTTTCAAAAATTCGATTCGGCTGATTCGCCGAATTTGCGGGAGAAATTTGATTCGATGCAAATTTATTCGCCGCGAATTTAACTTATTTAAAGGGTTTCTAGGCTTCAGAGAGCCTTTATATTAGTGCAGAACACTGTACCTTTAATTTAAATGCCCTTGGAGTCTGCTGGGGAAGAGAAATAATACTGTCAGTCAGTATGACATGCAGATGAGTGCCGTCGATCTTAGAATCACCGCACACTTCACTCATTTGGGCAGTCACGGGGCACGACGAAGAAGAAGAAGAAGAAGAATGAAAAGAAGAAGAAGAAGAATGAAAAGAAGAAGAATGAAAAGAAGAATGAAAAGAAGAATGAAAAGAAGAAGAATGAAAAGAAGAAGAAGAAGAATGAAAAGAAGAATGAAAAGAAGAAGAAGAAGAAAGAATGAAAAGAAGAAGAAGAATGAAAAGAAGAAGAATTCCAGTACAGCAAAAAGTGTATCTGCAGAGAGCTCTGCTATTTCTGACAGTTCTCTGACAGTTCTGACAGTTCATTTTACAGCGGTTGAAACATTGTATCTATTTATTTCCGAATAAAAACATCTGTATCCTAAATGGAAACAAATAGATACAATGTTTCAACCGCTGTAAATGAACTGTCAGAACTGTCAGAGAACTGTCAGAAATAGCGGAGCTCTCTGCAGTGACACTTTTGCCGGCTGATCGGGGAAAATTCGATTCGTGCATCCGAAGTTTGCTAAAATTCGGATTCGATGCGAATCAAAATTTTTCCTAATATTCAAAACGAATTCCACTTCGCCAAGTTCGATTCGCTCATTTCTAGTCATAACCTTGGATCCTGGACCTCGTGACATGGCAAATAAATCGGAAACTTCAGTCGCAGAGGCACCAGCTAAGCAACACCAACAATTTGCCCTCTTTCAAGCTCAGTAAGCTCTGACATGACTCCGTATTACTAGCACCACACGCAGTCAATGAGTAAAGTGAGGCTTCCTACCTGTTAGCTAGGTGTCTCATTACACAGCAGAAGCAAAAGAACTTACATCACTTCCCCTTTCACTGCCAAACATGTCGTCATTTTCCCACCTGCAAATCATGGAGTGTTTCCATATTTTTTCTAACCCCTGTACATAGAAAGAAATGCATTCTTTATGGTTGATTGTAATGCCATTACAGAAAGTAGTGTAGCACCCTCCTAGGTAGGTTGCTCGGCTGTACATAGTTTAGTTAGTATAGTGTGGCCTCCTGCTTAATAGGAGACTGATAGGTAAAACATAGCAGCTCTCACGCTCTCTATTTTTCCCACTCCCCATATCCATTGTTCCCTGGTCTTTATGTTCCATCCCAGGGTGCTCCAGGTCTTTATACTCCTAGTCATGCTCACATTTTATGCACTGTTGAACTTTTTAAATTTTAAGCCAGGCAGATAACTTGTTATGTGTATTGCTAATATTTACATCACATTTATATTTATATATATAATATACAGTATATTAGAACATCAGTTGGGGTTGACAACCTTGTTGGGCAGGGAGGGGGCTGGAGGGGTGTGGATGGAGAAACCTCTCTCTCTGGTGGGGGGCAAACTGAGTCTTTGCCCCGAGTGAAAGAATGCCTAGCTTCACCATTGACTTCCATTGACATCACATCCTGTTCTTGGCGGTAAGCCATGGCCCCATTTTGAATGAGCCATGATACTGTATATATGTGAGGCTATTGATACTGTTTATTGTGTAAGTGCAACTTTTATACCTTGTTATGGTTTTGTAGCACTACCCCTTTAGGAGTTACTGATGATTTGGGTCCACCTATAGTCCTGCACAGCCAGGCAACATGCATTTTCTCTCAGACTTGCACTCCAGAGACAGTAAACAGTCCTTGAACTTGTTTTTTCTTTAAATTTTATTAGGGGTATTGAACTTGGATGGGGTTGAGGGATGCATGGGATGCTCAAGG
>CATNWA010003519.1:0-17857 GCA_951230385.1 Staurois parvus | reverse complement strand
TGCCATGTGCCACCTTTGAAATCTCCTCACACTCCTGCGGTTTGTCCATTTTGTCATAGGTTGCTGGGCAGATTACAGGCCTTCCATAGGTGCCACCAAGCCCCATATCGGCCATGGGCCCCCGTACCGCCTGGTCACGCTGCTGCTGGGCCCACAGTGTGATCTGGGTCCCCTGTACCGCGGCCTCCCATTGCTTCCACTCTGCCATGTGCCACTTTCAGGTCTCCCTCACGCTCCTGCTGGTTTCCATTTTGTCATAGGTTGCTGTATGGCCTCCCATTGCTGCTGCCTCCACCGCCACACTGTGGCTCCAAACACTGGTTTTGGCCCCGTGACTGGCCAAAGGAGTGAAGTGTGCAGTGATTCTAAGATCGACGGCACTCATCTGCATGTCATACTGACAGACAGTATTATTTCTCTTCCCCAGCAGACTCCAAGGGCATTTAAATTAAAGGTACAGTGTTCTGCACTAATATTAAGTCTCTCTGAAGCCTAGAAACACCCTTTTTTAAGTTAAATTCACAGCGAATTTATTCGACTCGAATCGAATATTGTCCACGAATTCGCCGAATCAGTCGAATCGAATTTTTCATTTCTTCGCTCATCTCTAGTATACACCATTCACCTCCCCACAGCTTCTGTATAGTACCTGAAAAATATTTTCTTGCAGCAATGTTAGCATGTGCTAAAATTACCCCATCAAAACACATAAAAGGCCACAATTATAACTGTCACACAGAATGTTTTAATAGAAAATTGCTATATTAATCTGGCAGCGTTTCTGTTGGTTCGGCATGGTCCTGGAATCCTAGCAGACGAAGACTGGAGTTTAACTGTTTAACTAAATTTCTCATTTAAAGATAAGTGAAGCTATTAAGTCTGGCGGCTTCCCAGTGACTTAAATATGCATGTTCTACATTACAGAGAAAAATCTAATAACTGGATTCCTTGGTTTGGTCTTTTTTTCCCCCCACAAATGAATAGAAAATAATGACATGATTAATACAACAATATCAGCTTTGGCAAACGCCGATTAATTTCTTTACCTACTATACAGTATCAAACAGAAAATGAGAACAATTATCCTTAATTGGAGAACGGCTCTTGCGGAATTTCGAAATGTATCATTGCCTCCGCACAAGAGGGGAGATTTACTAAAACTGGAGCACTCAGAGTTAGGTGTAGCTGTGCATGGGAGCCAATCGGCTTGTAAAGCCGGCCATACATGGCTCGAATTCCGAAAGAATTTTCTTTTGAAAATCTTTTCTTAGAATTTTTGTTTGAATTTTGCACCATTAGTGGGCCACAGCAACGGACAATTTTTGTGCGACCATCAAATTTTGAGTGATGTTGGAAATTTTTTTGAACAACGAACGATTTTCTAATCAATGATGGGAGAATTGTGTGAGAAATGTAATCGAAGATCAAGTGTAGTATCTGTTCTTATCAGTGTCCAGTAAGGGTGCTTCACCGTCATTCTTGCCTCTTGGTGAGGTTGGTTGGCTGTATAGTTCCCCTGCTGGTATGATGTGGGCTCTGAAGGTTAGTAGCGGCTGGAACAGAAACCATGGTGCCCACAGGCAGTTGGGGCCCAGGAGTAATTCCCCTGGGAAAACCGGAGGAGCCCATTTCTTCCTGATTTGAATGGATCTACCTTGTCTGGCCAGAAGCAGAGAGTCCGCGGAACAGTGCCCCCCTGAGTGGTCGCACAAGGTCACTGATCCAAATACTTTTCCTGCACTGCACCTTTTAGGCCTTCTGGCTAAGCCCAGGGTGATTTTTACAGGCCAACAATTGCACGGCCACTTTTTTATTTTTTACTTATTTATTTATTTTTCTACCATGTTTTGAGTCACGTATGTGTGTGTTTTATTCTCACAGATGTTAGGGTGTGGGTCCTTGGACCTGCCCTGAAGTCTACAGAGGATGTGTGGCCTTTTGGTTCCTTCCTACCCTGTTCATGGGGTGGAGGGTCTCTCTTTGGGAGAGCCCCCTGACCTAGTGCTTGGTGGTCGGCTTTGGTTAACCACAAGGAAAGGGGTCCGCCAGGTTTTTTGGCCAGGTGGACCATGTGGAAACCTCAGTCCTTGTCAGGAGCCTTGCACCCCAGGGTAGAGGTCCACAAAAGCAAAAGCACACCCCTAAGTGCACTTTTTTGTGTTGGTGTTTTGCACGTTTTTTGCTCATTTATGGGTTTTTTAGTTTTTTCGCACTTCCCAGACTTTAAAAAAAAAACATGAAAAAATACACAAAAAAAATAATTTACATGTATTGGCACATGGAATAAATTTTGCCCTAAATTTATGAGAATTTTTTTTTTTTTTTTTTTTTAATGGCAATGGCAAAAGGTCAAAAATATTTTTTTTTTTTCAAAATTGTCGGTCTTTTTTTTTTTTATAGCACAAAAAATAAAAAACTCACAGACGATTAATCCCACCGAAAGAAAGCTCAATTTGTGGGAAAAAAAGGACGTATATTTAATTTGGGTGCAGCGTTGCATGACCGCACAATTGTCAGTTAAACGCAGCACCGTATCGCAATAAATGGCGTCAGGAAGGGGGGGGGGGGTAAATCCTTTGCAAGGAAAGTGGTTAAATGGCATCTGCAGCAAACATATCTGCAAATAGCAAAACACAGACCTGGAACTGATGTCAGCATAGGACAAAGTACTCTTCCAGGACGAGTTAAGAATTGCTATCGCAAAATTGTCTCCTGTACAGTGATCACTCTCCTCTCTCCCTGTTTTGCTCGGTTGGCATGGCCCCCAAGAGGCTAAGACTTCTCTAAAACTTCTGACGCCTTAATTTTCCTACCATACGGTAGTTAACAGCGTGGAATCTGTTTAGTCAGCATCGCGCAGTTAACGGTCTTGATGAAACCGTGGCATACATCTTCCCCTTTCAAGAGTGTTCTCTCCGTGCCGTAGCACCTAGTATAATTAAGATCTATGTCCCTGCGTATTATTGCAATACAAGAAAGAAATCTCTGCTAAGTAACTCCCTCAGGATAAACCCCAAAACTTTCCTCCACCTCTGCTAGTCTTGCAAATTGCTGTTGGTTTTGGCAAAGGATTAATATGCCGTGCTGCCTTTTAAATAATGTCTTTTGCTTTCACACACCTGCACACGTATACAGGTTTTGTCACTGTAGCTCGCTGGTGTAACAAGATTTATGTGTTGGAGCGATTAAAAACTAGCTAATAAAACAAGCTGGAAAAATCTAAGTTTGCAGCAGCACGATAGGAAATTTATCAGTTCTTGTTGTCTATCAACCAGATTTAAATGATATCCTTCTTTTCCAAAAAGAATTCATACACATCCACTACTTAAAGTTGTTCTAAAGTCAAAAGGTTTTTGCTACCTTAATACATTACCTGTATTAAGCCTGATCTGTGCTGTGTGCATCCATAGACACACAGCATGAAGGCAGGTGAAGTCTGTTTTCTCCACTGCAGGTGGCGCTCAACTGAGTGGTACCGCAGCCTGGAGAGGAAGTCAAGGGAAACCTGGTTTCTCCGTGGTTTCCTAGGTCATGAAGCAGTCTTTCTGGTTGGCTACGCTGCATCCATGTGGCCCCTGACAGCAATCTTGGCTCAGCAGGGTCTTTTATAAGGCCCTGCCCCTGGGTTTTGGTGCGCTTTTGCGAAGTGTGTAGAGTAGGCAGAGAGACCCCATCTGACAAGGAAAGTGACTAGCACCAGAGATTGGTTCCTGATGAGTAGGGAAAGGCTAGGGATTCACTATCCTCAAGGAAGCCTCCCCTTTTGGGACTTGACTGGGCAGACTGCACTTCACCCTCTGAAACAGACGCTGTCGGTGCATCTCTTCCCATTGCATGTCTGCATTTGAACTGAACTGTATTTTCCTTAAGCAGTTCTGTCCCGCTAGGGTGTTTGTATTTTGGGATTCTCTTCAATACAAGTTCCAAATTTGATTGCAACTGGACTCTGTGTCTTTACTGCCACCGCACCATGCATGGTGCACGCAGCTGAGGACACAGTAACCAAGGAGGGGGGCAGAATAACAGAGAAGGAGGACACAGTAACCAGTAAAAAGGGGGGGGGGTCAGGTAATAAGGATAGACACCAGGAGAAGTGATAGGGGGGTAGTAAGAGGATATGTGCTGAGTAATGCTTTGGGATGGGAGAGGGCTGCGTATTTGAAAGCCCCCACACACTTTTAGCACAAGTCCTCTCCCCTCAAAAATCACCCCCAGCACATATTCTCTTACCCCCCACCTCCAAATCAAAGAGATGTCTTCTGCCACAGAGGGGGCAATCACATTGTCTGGGACCCCTGGCACCCTCTGGCATGACCCTGTCAGGAAAGTTACTGAAGCCAAGTTCCAGAACTTGCTCTGGCACTGGCCTCCAGAACTCAGTCCACATTCCCGGGACACTAGGATTCTGTTAAAATTTTGGGGAGATCCCGCTAAAACTGGTCCAGTTAGGAGATCTGGATGTGTACTAGAAGAGGGGGGAGGATTTGTGTTTGGGGGAAGAGATTGTACTGGGAGGCAGCTTTGGGTGGGAGGATTTGTGATAGATCCATGTAGAGGACTTGTGTTGGTGGTGGGGGTATTTGGGGGAAGGTGGATTTATGTGGGTGAAGATTTGAATGGGGGAGGGGGGATTTGTGGTGGGATGGAAGGGTGTTGGTGGTTAAAAAAAAATGGTACAGGAGAGGATTAGGGGAGTGGAGAGGATTTGTTCCAGGATGGAGGGGAGGCTGTGCTTGAAGGGGGAATTTGGGAGAGAGGATTTGTGCTACAAGTGGGGAGAGCAGCTGTGCTTGGATTTGGGAGAAGTTGGATTTGTGCTGAGGGGATATGGAAAGGGAAACAGGGTGGGGGAGGATGTGTACTGTGATGTGGGTTGTGCTGGGAGGAAAGATTTGGGGAAAGTGGAGGAGGACTTGTCCTGAGAAATAAAGGACAAGTCCTCCTCCCGACAGGTGTAAAGGGCTCCAGGATCAATGGGAAGGGCCCCAGACTCTGAGGAAAGGGCCCTGGCTGAGGAGCAGGGGGGGACCCTTCATGGTTTCTTGCAACGGGGCTCTGAAGGTTCTAGTTACGCCTCTGCTTTGATGTTTCTAGTGTGCTGTCTTTTTAGTTTGCTGATCATGTAGAAGATATGTTAGCAAATCAAATGGTTTGAGAGATAAAAGCATGCTATTTGAACATTACCGTTTTGTTGATCTTTCCAGAAACAGGTCAAGAGATACTGGAAGAGTTGCATCTCATGATATAAAATAAGATTGCTGGAAGAGGCCCCAGCCAACCCTGGAAAGGAAGGGGCATGTAAACCTGAATTCCAGACAAATAAATAACACCAATTAGTGCAGCTCTGTATTCACCAATACATCTTCTACTAAAGGAGCAATTACCCCTTGCAGTGCAGGCACAGCCCCACAGTGGGGGGTCAATTTTTAGTTGTCTGGAGTTGGGCTTTAAAGCTGAATTCCTGTTATGGATTTTGGAGCATAGTTACTGTATATTGGCCCAGTTTGGTCCAGTGTAAGTATGCATATTCCATAGCTTTGTGATGTTTGTGTAAGCTCACAATCCCTGTAGTAGTCTCTGCTACTACAGTAATCCCCACAGTCTTCCAGGTCCTGCTGCACCATGAACACACAAAGTCATTTTGCTAGGCACAAGCACCATTCACAAACCTCCTTGGAGATTTGTCAATTCATAAATTTCTCTGGTTGGACAAGATGGAGATCGTTCTTTCACCACTCGCCTCTGCACCTTGTCCAATCATTGAGAAAAATGCAAGACGTCCTCTGAATGGCGCCCATGTAGCAGGGCAGGGGACCCAGAAGACCGAGTCCATCAGCATAGAACCATTGCCATTTTTTTTTTTTAAAAAAAGTTTTGCCATAAAGTTGTTCCCGTTACTAAACTCTACGCTGTACATGTTATGAAACTGTTCTAAAAACTGATTCTGTATAAGAGTTTATCTTGCTGTGCAGAGCTCAGATACAGTTTAGATAAAAAGAGAAAATCAATTTGATTACAAAAGGTTAAGTAAATTTCTTTCATAGCCCGCCACACTTCGTTTTAGGACAGGCGCAGTAAACAACTTTGCTTTGTTTTGAGACCTTTTCAAAATTTTTTTCATTATAATAGTGAATCTCTGGGTTTTATGACCAGATAGAACACACTTCTGTTCAAGGACCAGTTGAATGGGTTTTAAAATCCATTCATTGATTGTATCTTGTATAATTGTCTGAATAGTTTTCTGTTGTAGATAAGGACATTTGCAAATTATATATATTTTTTAAAGTTTTGGAGTTTATACAAAGTTCTGTTTGTGCAGTCTAATTGGTACTTTTTAGATTGTTAGATCTTTGGCAGGAGTCAACTCTGTATATCAGGTCATTATTACAAATGACCGCCCCCCTGCCCTGGTTTGGGTTACATCTAGGTACCACTTGTTATAGTCCCCCATCCCTCCCTGCAACTATGTGTAGTATTACCCCCCAAAGGAACTGCTGAGAATTTGACCTTCTCCCTATGTAGTACAGTGGCTGTCAGTCCCATAAACAACAATCCATTCACTCTGGTTTCAATAACCAAGAGATGTCTTTTTAATTTTTATAGTTAAAGAAATTTTAACAGGAGAGGAATAAGGGGTGTGGAATACTCCAAAACGCTTAAAGTTGGTGGCAGAGGACACCATTCTCTTGCAATTGTAGCATAGTTTAGCTCTCACAGTTAGAAACTGTGACGTAGTTTGCACAGCTGTCTATGTCTCACTGTTGGGAACCTAAAGATAGCTCCAGAATAGTTAAAGGATCATAGCTGGGGACCAAGAGGTAGCTCGTGAGTAGTTAAATTCTCATATCTGGAGACCATGAGGCACCTCCAGAATAGTTAAAGTCTCATAGCTGGGGACCATGAGGTAGTTCCTGAGCAGTTAAAATCACATAGCTGAGAACCATGATGTAGCTCCATAATAGTTTAATGTCTCATAGCTGGGGACCATGAGGTATGTCTGTCTCAATGCGCTGTAGCTATCGCTACAGGTCCTAGATCAGCCACCTCCTCAGACTCCCTGAAGCCACCTGAAGCTTACAAATCCATCTCATACAGAGTAAAAAGACAATCTTCCCAGAGCTTCAGGCTATTTACCATCTCCCTGACCACCTTCTGGGCACACCTCCCCAGGGATTGGCCAGGGCATAGTAAATACACTGCTCAAAAAAACTAAAGTAACACCATGAAAACACATCAGATCTCAATGGGGAAAATATCATGCTGGATATCTATACTGATATGTACTGGGTAATGTGTTAGCAACGTAAGGATGCCCCATCGTTTGATGGAAATGAAAACCTTCTGGCAATGGCACATATTAATGTGCCATCCTGGAGATGTTGGACTGCCTGTGCAACCTCTGTAGGGTCCAGGTATCGCCTCCTTCTACCGTTAGTGACATTGACCCTAGCCAAATACAAAACTAGTGAAAAACAGTCTGAAAAGACGAGTAGGGAAAAAAATGTCAGTGGCCTCCACCTGTAAAACCATTCCTGTTTTGGGGGTCGTCTCATTGTTGCCCACCTGTTGTTAATTTCATTAACACCAAAGCAGCTGAAACTGATTAACAACCCCCTCTGCTACTTACCTAACCAGATCAATGTCCCAGGAGTTTCATTGACTTGATGCTGTACTCTGATTAAAAAGTCTTCCTTTCATTTTTTTTGAGCAGTGTATTTAGGCCAACTATTTGAAATCCCACCCTATGCTCTGAGAGCTTCTCCTAGAGGCAAAGGGAAAACTCCTAGCCTATGAAACCATGATCAGACCGTGGCAAATAATCTCTGCTCCTCTGATTGCAGAGCAAGCCAAAAACTAGATTTATCTAGCACCCTATACTAAAAGGCTGCTACGTATGTGTAAATGTTTTCTCAACCAGTGCTACCAAGGCAAGGTAAGGGGAAACATTACATTTCTGTGGTGGCGACGGTGACCAAAATGAGAGTACAGCTTCTGAAAAAGGAACACCTGTTCCATTGACAGCTATCAAAGGTTAGATTTCTGTTAATATCGAGAGAAAATTTCAGGTGATGAAGCCAGCTGAACTGAATCACATCATGACTCTTGAGTCATAATAATGAACCAAAATTTGTTTTCCTATATTTGTGTAGAGTTCTTTTTTTTTTTTTATTGGGATTTCATTAGACTTGATCTCTGACAACAAATAACAGGTGTAGTAAATTCTTGCATAAGCATGTTCTTGGCTCAAGAGGAACTCTTTAATATGCAAACACACCTGTACCTTTCCATATGGCTCTCCTCCTTCTTCTCGGAGCAGCAAACTATAGACAAATATCAAGTTAAATTCATTTCACTTCAACTCATTAAGCTGTTGTGTCGGCAAGCTCAGATGCTGCCCATTCTTACCCCAAGGAGTGGACGGGTCAGATGGTTGCAGTGAACGGATCGGTTTAATGGAGACGGTGCCAAGCTGCTTTCTATTGTTCTACAAGGTTATTAATTACCGGTCGGCAAGACTGGAAGCTCGACGAATCCCAGCCAGGTGTGAGCCTGTTCATATCTTAACGGTGTAATTAGGAAGGATGAGTGGACAAACTGTTCTACACTAAGAACAAGGTGTGTTGGGAGCCAAGAGCTTAAGGTAAGGGGGGGGCCTTCTCTTTCCAGAAAATCGTACTTTTTTGTATACAACAAAGTTTTGAGAAGTAATATAAGGAAGCAAAACGAATGAGACATTTTTGTAGGTTCAGGCAATATCTTCCCTCCCCTATAGTATGCACAAGATAATTTATCGTAGAACCTAAACTATCACAGTTTTTCAAGAGCAATGCCAAAAATGAGTACATTGCTAAAAAAATATTCTGTACTGTTAAAATTACAAAGCATTTTCACGGTCCCTTTATTTTAGAAGAACAAAGCCTATTCATTTAAAGGTCCCCTCCATGCACAATTTCTCCACCCTCAAGCCCCTCTATCTAATTGAGCTAGAGCATTTAAAAAACAAATATACAAGTCCAGGATACTTTAATCCATGGTGACTTGACACATCAGGTACATCTTTTTTCTTCTTACAACAGAGTGGATCAGGACGAAACCAGATTGGGCTGTGAATATTGCTGACAAGGAAAATGTTTCAGGAGCATTGTTAAAGGAAAGCACAGAAGGGAACCAGAATGGGCTGGGAGCCTTGTCAGTGGGGAAAGTGGGCCAGGATACTTTATATAAGTGCCAGGTCACATATATGTGGCATGTGAAATAACATTGCTTCCTATGGTGCCTGTTCATATATATCCGGTGCACGGCCGGTGCAGATTCAGTGCGATTTTACACCTGGTTCACATATCTGAGTTCCTGCGTTCATTTGAATGGACTCCTGTTCCCCTGGGACACGCAGGGAAGAAGTCCCGAAAACGCAGCCCGCACGGGAGCCAAGGTTCCCAGT
The DNA here is from genome assembly GCA_951230385.1 of Staurois parvus. NCBI lineage: Eukaryota > Metazoa > Chordata > Amphibia > Anura > Ranidae > Staurois > Staurois parvus. The sequence continues at coordinate 8,415 of CATNWA010003519.1, read as the reverse complement.
AAGGTTGTGATTTGCAGTGCGGGCGGCGTGCCATTAGAATTAATGGCACCAGTCCGCGGGTCCACATTCTTCTGTGTGGGTGGTGCGGCTGCACGGATTTTTATGCAGATCTGCAGCGGCACCACCCGCACAGATGAGATCCTAGCCTTAAAAAGAGTCCTGCCTGATTTCTGAGCAGTGCCTTCAGGTTCAGGTGCAGGTTACAGGCTAATGACTTCTGTGGGAATCGTTCCTAAACCACATGTGTGAACAGGAGAGGATCCTGAGCTAATCCTGTCCTGAACCTGATGTAAACCTGACGTGAAGCTATGAACAGCTGCTGTATCAGTTATCTGTGAAACCTGAGCTTCAAACCGCATCGCCTATATGTGAATCTCTAACAGCCACTGTACTACATAGCTCTAACAGTGTGATGTAGGCAGACTTCTTCAAAGGTAGAAATTCAATGAACATTCAAATGAACTTTTCAACGCCTGCATTAAGCACAGCAAGATGACACATAGACAGACAAAACAATGCAAGGTCAAAAGCCCCGTGTTCATAATTTCCATCTAGGTGATTTTTTTTTTTTCTATTCATACTATACTATGAACGACTGGGATTCCCATGTGATCTAGAGTCTCCTATAGCACCAGTCACAAATCTATTTTCATCCCAATGATGTCCTTGAAAGTCTACTGAATGTTCAGTCTTTTCATCAAGTCCATTAGATTTTGATGTCAATTCCTGTGCCTCCTTCAAATGCATCCTTGTCACAATTGTTTTTTTTTTTTTATATGACTGAACAACAATCTAGATCTTACTGAAAGGCGGGTTCTACATGCACAGCGCCAGAATTTCAATAGCGACGTAATCTATTGCCTTTCATATTGGTTAAGACCAATACGTGGAACAATACATGTTATAGACTTGTTTTTGTTTTGTTTTTCATTCTGTAATGGAAAATAAGCTGCCATTGTTCACAGAGTAACCTACAAAGACAAGATTGTTCCACCTCCGACAATATTTCCTATGCCTTGAGGTGTAACGGCTAGAAAGAAACTACTCAAAATATATATATATATATTTTTTTTTTGCTCTTGCTACAACTTTTTCTTTCAGAGGTAGATAAAAATATTCTTTGACATTATGGGAGGCAGTCGGTGACTTGGGAGAGGAGGAGGGAAAAAAAATCATTTGAAAAAGCATGTTAGATGAATAGCTAGAGGATACTACAAGAGACAGATATAAATTGGGCTACACCGCTCGGAACACGGAAGACCAAAGTGCGATTTCCGAGTCATTTTATTGGTTTAGAGCGGAGCACACCTGGCGTGTTCTGCAGCAAACAAGTACAACGTTTGTTCCGTTATTTTTAATAAAAAGTTCTGACTTCTGTCTCGACGTGGGCAGAATATTGGAGCCGTTCTTTTTTCTTTTTTTTTTTTTTTTTTTATTGCTTCATGGAGGAAAATCTATACTTTTTAATTGAAATAAAACTCATTTGATTTTTACATAGCTTCCCTGTGGGAGGTCGTGAAAGAAAAATGGAAACAAGTGAAAAGTTTTTATAAACATAGACTTTAATGATGTTTCGTTTTGGATTATTTAGTAAATTATTTATTATACGAGGGGCGTTCAAGTCAAACCGAGACTTTGATTCTTACAGGTATAAAAAGGGATGCTAGATTGGTGGTACTCCATGAAGTAGCGACAAGGGTGTCCTATTACTGATAGGCGGCGCACATGTCGAGGGCCGGTCCAGAGACCGTTAATCAAGATGGCAGACATCAGTGTTGGTGCGTGCATGGAACAGCGTGTGGTGATGAAGTTTCGAAGGCGTAAAACCTGTGGATAGCTACAGAAGACTTCAAGCACGGTACGGTAGTGAGACGGTCAGCTACAGTAAGACATTTGAATGGTGTAAACGTTTCAAAGATGGCCGTATGTCCATCAGTCACGATCCCAGCCGTGGTGGTTCCCAGCCCACAGCAGTCATTCTTGTGAAGATTCAGCGTAAGGAACACCTAATCCTGGATAATCGATGCTTAACCTGTCGTGAAACTGCACAAGTTTCGAAGACGTTAAACCCGCAGATATCTCCAGAAGACTTCAAGCACGGTACGGTGATGAGACGCTCAGCCGCAGTAAGACATCTGAATGGTGTAAACGTTTCAAAGATGGCCGTATGTCCATCAGTCACGATCCCAGCCGTGGTGGTTCCCAGCCCACAACAGTCATTCTTGTGAAGGTTCACGTAAGGAACACCTAATCCTGGATAATCGATGCATAACCTGTCGTGAAATTGCACAAGTTTCGAAGACGTTAAACCCGCAGATATCTACAGAAGACTTCAAGCACGGTACGGTGATGAGACGCTCAGCCGCAGTAAGACATCTGAATGGTGTAAACGTTTCAAAGATGGCCGTATGTCCATCAGTCACGATCCCAGCCGTGGTGGTTCCCAGCCCACAACAGTCATTCTTGTGAAGGTTCAGTGTAAGGAACACCTAATCCTGGATAATCGATGCATAACCTGTCGTGAAATTGCACAAGTTTCGAAGACGTTAAACCCGCAGATATCTACAGAAGACTTCAAGCACGGTACGTTGATGAGACGCTCAGCCGCAGTAAGACATCTGAATGGTGTAAACGTTTCAAAGATGGCCGTATGTCCATCAGTCACGATCCCAGCCGTGGTGGTTCCCAGCCCACAGCAGTCATTCTTGTGAAGGTTCAGCGTACGGAACACCTAATCCTGGATAATCGATGCTTAACCTGTCGTGAAACTGCACAAGTTTCGAAGACGTTAAACCCGCAGATATCTCCAGAAGACTTCAAGCACGGTACGGTGATGAGACGCTCAGCCGCAGTAAGACATCTGAATGGTGTAAACGTTTCAAAGATGGCCGTATGTCCATCAGTCACGATCCCAGCCGTGGTGGTTCCCAGCCCACAGCAGTCATTCTTGTGAAGGTTCAGCGTAAGGAACACCTAATCCTGGATAATCGATGCTTAACCTGTCGTGAAACTGCACAAGTTTCGAATACGTTAAACCCGCAGATATCTACAGAAGACTTCAAGCACAGTACGGTGATGAGACGCTCAGCCGCAACCCGCAGTAAGACATCTGAATGGTGTAAACGTTTCAAAGATGGCCGTATGTCCATCAGTCACGATCCCAGCCGTGGTGGTTCCCAGCCCACAGCAGTCATTCTTGTGAAGATTCAGCGTAAGGAACACCTAATCCTGGATAATCGATGCATAACCTGTCGTGAAATTGCACAAGTTTCGAAGACGTTAAACCCGCAGATATCTCTAGAAGACTTCAAGCACAGTACGGTGATGAGACGCTCAGCCGCAGTAAGACATCTGAATGGTGTAAACGTTTCAAAGATGGCCGTATGTCCTTCAGTGACGATCCCGGCCGTGGTGGTTCATAGCCCACAACAGTAGTTCCTGTGAAGATTCAGTGTGTGGAACGCCTGATCCTGGATAACTGAAGCATAACCTGTTGTGAGATTGCACAAGAGACAAATCTTTCTGTGGGAATGGTGAACACAATGATGAGGACATGAAGCCTGCTGTCCTACAATGGTTCATGTATATAAACCGGGACTTTTGAGTGTATATAATAAAAGAACAAAAATCAAGGAGTGGAAACTGCATTTATTTTTCAACATACTCCCCTGCTACATTTACACACTTATCCCAGCGTGTAACTAATGCCTGGAAAGCTTCGGCATAGAAAGATTTGTCAGTATGCCTGAACCATCCTAGGACAGCCGCCTTCACTTCCTCTTCATTGTGTTCACCGTTCCCACAGAAAGATTTGTCTCTTGAGCGATTTCACGACAGGTTCTGCGTCGATTGTCCAGGATTCGGCGTTCCACGCACTGAATGTTCACAGGAATGGCTGCTGTGGGCTGGGAACCACCACGGCCAGGATCGTCACTGAAGGACATACGGCCATCTTTGAAATGTTTACACCATTCAAATGTCTTACTGTGGCTGAGTGTCTCATCACCGTACCGTGTTTGAAGTTTTCTGTAGATATCTGCGGGTTTTACGCCTTCGAAACTTCATCACCGCACACCGTTCCATGCACGCACTAACACTGTTGTCTGCCATTTTGATTAACAGACTCTGGACCGGCCCTCGACACGTGCGCCACCTATCATCACAAGACACCCTTGTCACTATTGCATGTAGTACCTCCACGCTAGCATCCCTTGTTATACATGTAAGATTAAAACTCCCACTGTCCTAGGATGGTTCAGGCGCACTGACAAATCTTTCTATGCCGAAGCTTTCCAGGCACTAGTTACACGCTGGGGTAAGTGTGTAAATGTTGCAGGGGAGTATTTTGAAAAATAAATGCAGTTTCCACTCCATGAAATTTGTTCTTTTATTATATAAACCCAAAAGTCCCGGTTTGACTTGAACGCCCCTCGTAACTGTGTATTCTTCACAATTAAACAGATTGCAGTTTAATTCTTTTCCCTAAGAACAGTCAGATGGTGGATGTTGTATTGTATAGACAGATAGGTCGTGGATTCTTTACTGTAAGGGCAGCTTGTAGATTCTTTACTGTAAGGGCAGATGACTTCTTTACATCAAAGAGCAAAAGGATTGGAAACTTTTTTTTTTTTTTTTAAGGGCAGGCAGATTAATAATTCTTTATTGTAAGAAGAGTCAGGTTGTGGATTATTTTTTATTGTAAGGACAGACAGCTGTAAACCCTTACATATACATGTGAAGTGACTGGCCTCAGTTGATACACATAATGAGATGAAACAAATCCTTCTACATAAGTTGTACCTGTTTAGTTGCAGTATTCTTTTCTCTACATCTGTTCAAAGTCCTTAATTGATAAAGCTTGTCTGAGCTGTCAGAAAAAAGAGGGCAGAGGGATGAAATGACACACTGCAGAGTTTAGTAAGGAGAGCTCTGAAAGCTGATTGGAAGGAAGGGACACACCCCACTTCACACAGCTCACAGGAACAGAGCCGTGGCTGTCAATCTGCTGGCAGTCCCTCCCCTGTCACCATTTAGCTCTTGGTGTCAGGAAAACTTGTCATAAGTGATTCATTTTGATAGCAGAGGAAGGAGGCAGCAGACAGACAGAAATGACACTTAGTGCTCTGGATTGGGACAAGTACACGCTATAGAGGGATGTACTTAGTTCATATTTCATGTCTGAGGTTTAAAACCACTTTGTGGTAAAGGAGCAGAGGTTGTGGATCCCTTACTGTAAGTGCAGACATGTTGAAAACCGTAAGGGTAGGTAGCTTGTGGGTTCTTTACTGTAAAGGAAGACAGGTTGTGGATTCTTTTCTGTAAGGGCAGGCAGGCTGTGGATTCTTGCTGTAAGAGCAGGCGGCTTGGGGATTCTTTACTAATAGGGAAAAGGACTTGTGGATTCCTTTCTATAAAATAGGACAGGTTGTAAACTCTTTGGAGTAAGGGAAGGCAGGTTGTGCATTCTTTACTGTAAGTGCAGATGGCTAGTAGATTCTTTACTGTAAGGGCAGGCAGGCTGTGTATTCTTAACTGCAAGAGCAGGCAGCTTGGGGATTCTTTACTGTAAGAGAAAACTACTTATGGATTATTTACTGTAAAGGAAAACAGGTTGTGGAATCTTTACTATAAGGCAAGGTAGGCTGTGCATTCTTTAGTGTAAGTGCAGACGGCTAGTAGATTCTTTACTGTAAGGGCAGGCAGGCTGTGGATTCTTTACTATAAGGCAAGGTAGGTTGTGCATTCTTTACTGTAAGTGCAGATGGCTAGTATATTCTTTACTGTAAGGGCAGGCAGGTTACGAACACTTTGCTGCAAGGGTTCACAGAAATGTTACATTTTGCATTGTATCTGAGCTAAAATGTAGCATATTAGAAAACAGAACGCATAGATCTTGATGACTGTATCCACGTGCAGTTTACTTGTGCTGCCATTGCAAGCATTTGTGATCATTTTTGTGTTGAAACACATTATTGCAATTGCATACAAAAGTAGAAAATGCTCAAAAATGTACATAACAAAAACAGAAAAAAAACAGAAAAATCATAACTTAATCCTTCTACACATCTACACCCTGAAATTTGTTTTTCTTTGAAAGTCAGGTTGTGTTTCTGGATTCCTTACATAATGACAATGAAAGAGGAAATGGCTATAAGACCTAGGATGCTTAGGTTGTACATACTGTATAAATAGTCTGCAGATTCTTTACTGTACAGGAAAATAATTATTTATTTTAAGGGCATGCAAGCCATGCTATGTGTGCTCATGGATTCTTTACTGTAAGGGTATGCTTGCCGTGCTATATGCGTACTTATGGATTCCTTACTGTAAGGGCATGCATATCATGTTATATGTGTGCTCGTGGATTCCTTACTGTAAAGACATGCATATCATGTTATATGTGTTCTTGTGGATTCCTTACTGTAAGGGCATGCATATCATGTTATATGTGTGCTCGTGGATTCCTTACTGTAAGGGCATGCATATCATGTTATATGTGTGCTCGTGGATTCCTTACTGTAAAGCCATGCATATCATGTTATATGTGTGCTCGTGGATTCCTTACTGTGAAGGCATGCATATCATGTTATATGTGTTCTTGTGGATTCCTTACTGTAAGGGCATGCATATCATGCTATATGTGTGCTCGTGGATTCCTTACTGTAAGGGCATGCATATCATGTTATATGTGTGCTCGTGGATTCCTTACTGTAAAGCCATGCATATCATGTTATGTGTGCTCGTGGATTCCTTACTGTAAAGGCATGCATATCATGTTATGTGTGCTCGTGGATTCCTTACTGTAAAGGCATGCATATCATGTTATGTGTGCTCGTGGATTCCTTACTGTAAAGGCATGCATATCATGTTATGTGTGCTCGTGGATTCCTTACTGTAAGGGCTTGCATATCATGTTATGTGTGCTCGTGGATTCCTTACTGTAAGGGCTTGCATATCATGTTATATGTGTGCTTGTGTATTCATTACTGTAAGGGCATGCATATCATGTTATGTGTGCTCGTGGATTCCTTACTGTAAGGGCATGCATATCATGTTATGTGTGCTCGTGGATTCCTTACTGTAAGGGCTTGCATATCATGTTATGTGTGCTCATGGATTCCTTACTGTAAGGGCTTGCATATCATGTTATATGTGTGCTTGTGTATTCATTACTGTAAGGGCATGCGTATCATCCTATATGTGTGCTCATGGATTCTTTACTGTAAGGGCATGCACATCATGCTATATGTGTGCTCATGGATTCTTTACTGTAAGGGCATGCATGTCGTGCTGTATGTGTGATCATGGATTCTTTACTGTAAGGGCATGCATGGCATTCTATATGTGTGATCATGGATTACTGTAAAGACTTTAGTACTGTACTATATATGTGCTCAAATTTTGTTTCCAAGGTCATGTGGAAATTGAGAACTAAAATGATTCTAGTGCCCCCACCCCTGTCTGTCTTAAGTGCTCCTTCCAGTTCTGGTCATATTAGTAGATAAATGTTTATTTTGCTTTTGATTCTCAGCACTGTTATGGCTATTTTATTGTTTAGCTCATTGTAATCTGTTCTGGTTGTAGGATTATGGCAGTTTTAGCAAGCTCTGATTTTTATGATCTATTCTGTCATTGTAAACACACCGCTCTCCAGCATTAACCAGAGGAAATGGAGTTAGTACCGGTGCCACAATATTTGCTGCACTCTTTATTGCCGCCATAAAATATACAATAATCTTTTTTCATGTCAGTTTATCCGTCTCAGTTTCTGAAAAAATACCGGGCAATTTAGGAGGACAAAATAACGTGCCCACAGAACAGTGTCCAGGATTTCTTTGCTTAAATTGTATTCAACAAATAAAAAGTATTTTGTAGCAGTAAATAAATTAAAATAGATGTTGCGTGGACATTGCTCTGCGACTGATCGCCATTCACCACGGCTGCTCAGATTGCTTACAACTGTGGAATATGCTGCTTTATCTAATTAGTATGTCAGGCAAATCTGGAATTTCCTTTAAAAAATGCAGTTCTAGGTTATTAATATATCGAACTACCAATACTATTTGAGGGCAGCAAAATTACTACCAAAAATTATCTCCAATCAGCAAAAGAGGGTATTTCAGGAAATAAGGAAATGGAAGGAGAAGAAAACCTCCAGTAATGCAGAGTATTTCAGGAGAGGAGACGTAGAGAAAGGAGCATAGTCCTCCAGCAGAGCAGAGTATTTCAGGAGAGGAGTTATAGAGGAAGGAGCGGAGTCCTCCAGCAGTGCAGAGTATTTCAGGAGAGGAGTTATAGAGGAAGGAGCGGAGTCCTCCAGCAGAGCAGAGTATTTCAGGAGAGGAGAGTTATAGAGGAAGGAGTGGAGTCCTCCAGCAGAGCAGAGTATTTCAGGAGAGGAGACGTAGAGAAAGG
>CATNWA010003518.1:0-18436 GCA_951230385.1 Staurois parvus | reverse complement strand
CTTCCCCAAAAAATTCACACCTCTGGTCCCCTTACCAAGGGGGATTTTTCCTTTTCCAAGAACTAAGTGAATTTAACCTCCCCCATTTCAATACGGGGGGGGAGATGAATTTTCAGTCTGGCTAATTTCTGCCCCGGCCAAATAACCGTTATGAAACCATTAAGGTCTTATTGGTTTTGAGAAATCTTCCTTTCAAACATCTTTTTGACTGGGATAACAGAGACTCAAACAAAAAAGGGGGGAAGTAACTGAGAAATTCTAACATTTTAAAAAGGGTCTTTTCCAGCTTTTGCTTAACTAAATCTACTTTTAAAGGGGAAAATGACATGTCAATGGCCCCTTTGTAACAAATGAGAAACTTTTTAAAAACTAAATTTTAAAAGGGGCCCAGTCAGGAATTTTAAAAAATAACCCCAAAAAATATACAGATTTAATCCCCAACACAACATTTGGCCTTTTTAACAACCACAATAAATGAATTAATGCAGAAATTAGTACCAGGGACGAGAAACCTTACTTATGGGTAACAACAAGCCTTAAAGGTTTTAAAAAAAAAAAAAAATTCACACGATTAAATGTTTTAAACCTTTGGGACAATGAAGGCAGCATTGTCTTGAAAAAAAACATATAAAAAAAATTAGTGAGGATATTTTTGGAATTAAAATGGTACAACCTTTTTCCCTGATAAGTCGGCCAATAAATCTTGAGTATAAAGCTTGTTAACACTGCTTATATGGAGGCCCTGTATTTGAAATTTTTACAAATTTTTAAACTTTTCCCCAGCACCCAACTTTCTATACGTAACTAAATTTCTAAGAACCCTTTTGTCCCCAGTGGACAAAAATGAATGGGGATGGGCCCCTAACAAAAATGCAAGTAGGTTCATTGATTTTTCTGCCTTCTTTCCAAAGAACTCTCGATTTTTTTAAACAATTGAGGTCTCTTGGTGCCCCCCTGACACCCCTTTTCGTGACTGCTCAATGCGGACAGGGTGTCTATTCTCAAGAGCATAGAGCTTTCACAAATTTTGATAGCTTTTTATTTTTTGCAAGATTTTTAATAAGAGGGGAGTCAGCTTTGGTCCCATAGGTAATAGAGGTCTTGTCTTGTATGTGTGTGTGGTGATATTATTAATATTATTATTTATAATAATTTTACACATACTAACCCCAAGTATCTACATTTTTTTTTTTAATTATGGAGTGTCACTGACCATGATTTTTAAATGACCCCAAGTTTTGCTAACCAAAGAATGGTTTTTTTTGGGCCCAAAGGCCCAGAGAGCTTTCGTTTTGTTTATTGCTTTCTCTATGTTATTGTATAGGGAAGGGGCTGCTGGCATTTCATGCATTGGCGGTTTTTCTTTGTGGTGTCGGCCTAGCACCGTGGTTATCTGTCCTTTGCTGGGAAAAACCCTTGGATTGGGTGCGTCCCTGACATAGCGGGGGGGGCCCCTTGTCCCACTCGGGGTCTTGCCCCGGGTGCTATTGTCCCCTTGCTGGGGCCCTTCCTCCTTTTTCATGGTGGGGGGATGTGTCAGCACAGTTGGCACCCCTGGGCCCGATGCATCACCGCCATGCGCATCGGTGGACATCTTGGGTTTGGGGCCCTACAATAGGGGAATCAGGGCAGCTTTTGGGCAGGCTGATAATGGATAATAAAATTGTATGTCTTTTTAAGGACACAGCCATGGATGACCTTTTGCAGGGGAATGTACAAACGTTGCTTTCTTTTATTATGGGAGTAAACGGGAGGGTTTTTTGAGAACAAACTGTTTTGCCCAATACTCTTAGATGTAATTACAATCCTCCCTTTCAGGTGATTGTGTAGACTTTCTGCATTATGGGGAACGGTTTTATAAGGGATATAAGTTATTTTCCCAGTTGCATGGTTGGAAAGACAGAGTCTTATTGCATTTTTTGACTATACTCTTTCACCTTGAAAAAAAGCCCCAGGAGGTGAGTCTGTTCAGTTTCCCAACCTTTTTGGATTGGGGTGTGGGGGGTGTTTCTGGCCTAGGTATTTGTTCCTTTTTTTATATTAGAGTAAATGTATACATTTTTAAAAGGTTCCTTGGGCCTTGAAACTTTGGATGCCAGCTGGAATGTTCCTGATAAGGAGCGGTCCAGGGCCCCTTTCACTCCAGTGCTAGATTGTAAGTGTATTAGATTTCTACAGTTTGTTTTTTTGGTCATTTTCTCTTGAGATACACTTGTTTTCTTAGAGCCCTTGATCCTTCTTATATTAGTCCCCCATCGTTTTTGGGCATTCTGACACTCGCCCTCCCCAGACTACACCCCATCTCCATCCCTTTGATGTGCAATACTGTTGTAATGTACAATTATAGCCTTAGCAACACTTTTACCTTTTTGTCATATAAAAATTTATGTCACTGTAATGTGCCCCAGGGCCCCCGGGTGGACCAGAGATGGTGACTGACGCGGGGAAACGCAGACTTCAGATATGTGATAAACAATATTTTATTAAACTAAAATACAACCATAAACGCATGCAATACTAAAACATAATACAGTGCAAACAAAAAAAAAAACCCAAACCACCCACAGATAACAGTAAAAAACAACAAGCGTCGTCAGGGGGCCGGGTCAATAAAAAAGGGGCGGTAGGTACAGGGGGCAAGCGGGATGGCCGGGGTCACGGCCGGGTTCAGCAGGTAGCAAGCAGCGTAGTACAGAGGGTCGGGCACGGGGGATGGTCAGGGTACAAGCCAGGGATCAAAAAAAAAACGGGTAGCAAGCACGTGGTACAGAGGGTCGGCAGAGGGAGGGCAGGGTCAAACCGGGGTCAGAACGGGTCAGCAGAGATCACGGGAAACGAGAGCGGGAAACAGGATACAGTGCAGAACAGATACGGGGCCCCCGGACAAACCAACCCAGGCGGTCGAAAGTCGGGCCCATCCCTTAAATACACCAGTTCACAGTTCCAGGTTTAGCGGCTGAAAGGTTGGTCTCTGATTGCGGGGAGCACCCGTGGCCAGCCGGACTGCGATCAAAGGCGGTGAGTCCCACCATTGCGGCCATCCATTCCTGACAGTCCCCCCCCCCCTAAAGGGAGGGGCCTCAGGAGCTAAAAACTTCCTAGCTGGGCAAAAAATTTTTCCCCGCCCGGGTTGGTAACGGCGGGATTCAAAAAACTGGCACACCCCGGGGAGGACTCCGGGCACGGCACACCCCGGGTGGACTCGGGCAGCGGCACACCCGGGCAAGGCACACCGGGCAAGGGGACTCCGGGCAGAGGGACATCGGGCAGGATCCGGGCAGAGGGACATCGGCAGGACTCCCGGGGAAGGCACACCCGGGAGAGGCCACGGGCAGGGCAATCGGGGGGAGGCACATCGGGCAGGACTCCGGGGAGAGGCACTCGGCAGGACCCGGGCAGAGGCACATGGATTTCCAGGCGAAACAGCAGGCAGTGGGCCCCAGGGGGAGCAGCGGCACCGGGCCCCCCCGGGCGGGGCGACAGGGATCGGGCCCCGGGGGGGCCCCAGGCATCGGCCCCCGGGCGGGGCACAGGCATGGGGCGGGAGGGGCGGGCGCGCCGGGGCCCGACCGGGGCGGGCCCCGGGCGGCCGCGGCCGCCGCGCTATGGGCGTGGGGGCGTGCGCCCCCGCGGATGGGGCAGCCGAGAGGGCGGGGGGGGGGGGGCGGGGGCTGGGTGCGGAGGGGGGGGCGGGCTCGGCGGGCGGGGGGCTCACGGGGGGGGTGCGGGGCGGGCTGTGCAGGGGGGGGGGGCGGCCGGGTGGAGCGGGGGGGGGGGGCGGGGGGATGGGGGGGCTGCGCGGGGAGGCCCTGGGGGCCGTAGGGCCTTCTCATCTGGCTGGTGGGCTCTACGTCGTGGTGGCAGCCTCGTTCCTGCTTAGCTCGTTCTTACGTGCGCGGGGGTGACTTTTGTCGGGAGGCTTACGACCAACCAGCTATGTGGGGGCCATAGACGCCCTGGCTGTATGCTCTCCACCGTAACGGGGGGGCCGGGTGGGGGAGGGAGGGGGGCAACCCGTCTCCACTACGCGGGGGATCGAGGATTGGCAGCCGCGGGAGCGCCCGGCGGGGGTGACCAGTAATCGGGGGGGGGGACCCTTCGACACCCACATCCGCACTTTCAGACTCACGCAGAGCAACCCCGTTGGTTCCGGGGGTGGGGTTGCCAGTCTTCCATCTGCGGCGGCTAGACATCGACGATTCTCGGAGGGGGCGACCTGGGCCCACACAGCCCCCTCCCCTCGTTACCGGTTCAGAGGGAACTTGGGGGGCTTCTTACTACCGTGGAGGGGCGGAGCGGGGGGGGGCGTTTGAGGGGAAGGGGGGGGGTAGACAGCGCACTCTTCACATCACCAGGGCGGGGGAGGACCACCTCATCCCAATCAAGGCGGGGCATGGCGGGGGATCTTCCGAACAACAATGGGGGGGGCGCCATCTCGGGGGGGATGCCGCCTGTTGCAGAGTCAACTGATCTCCCTGACTTCACAAATGCAACTATCGTCTGTGACAGCTGTCGGGGGGGAGCTTCAGGGCGAGTGGGGGGCACACATTCTGTGGGGTAGGGTGGAGCCTGCATAGTCCCCGCTTCACACAACACATTGGGACAAACATTGTTATATTGCGTTTGCCACGTGGGGCCGGTGCGGGAATTCTTTATCTATTAAAGGGGGGTCTGAAAGGAGGGGGGGGCTCTCAATCAACACAAGTGCCTATCAAGTTTTTTCTTTGCTAATGTTTTCCTATAGGGTGAGGGGGGCGCCAGGGGGGGGGGGGGGGGGTGGGGGGAGGGTGCGGCCGGTGGGGGGGCAGCGGAATGGGGGCCTACAGGACGGGTGGGGGGGACGGGGGGAGGGGATAGGGGGCGGGGGGGGCGGGGCGGGGGTGCAAGGATGGGGGTGGGGGGCGCGGTAATGGCGAGGGGGGGGAGAGAGTCACACGTTACACGGATGTAAAAAATTTCATGGGCGCGAGCGCGTATGATATTGCGCTGGGCATAAGGCGGGATAGGGGAGTTTGGTGTGGCGGTGGCGGGGGGGGGGGGGTAACTGGGGGCGAGTGCGAGGGGGAAAAAGCTCGGGGATGGCAGGGACAGGTGGCGCGGGGGGGGGGGGGGGGGGGGGGCGCAGGGGGTGGGGGCGGTCCTCTACATGGGTGTGCGTACTACGGGCAGGGGTTGGAAGTGTACCGAGGGGGGGGGCGGGGGCTAGTAAAGTACCATTTATAAAGCAGGATGGAGCGGTGGGGCAGGGGGGTACATGCATATTAATCTGGCGGGCGGGTGTAGGGCCGAGATCCGGAGGAGGGGATGGCGAGGGAGGGGGATCGAGGGGGTAACTGAATGGGGGGATGGGGGGGGGGGCGGAGTGGCAGTGTCGTGGAGCAGCACTTCTAGAGCAAGGGGGAGTCCATGCGTCACACACACGGGGTGGGGGATCGGTTTCTACTAGGCATACTAATCGCGATAGCTGGGGTTCAGGAAACAACACCCATGTCAAGTGAAAGGTGAATGAGGGGCAGACTGTTAATTACGGGGGCTATGGGGAGCTCTGCCGAGCATTTTAACATTTACAGGGAAAAGAAGGGATAGATTGCGCAAGAGTCTCTCTAGGGGGGGACAGGTGACGGGCGGGGGGCGGGGGCGTAAAGTAGATGACTATAAAGCGTGGGATTGGGGGGGGGGGAGGGGGGTTGATACGGGGGAATAATTAGATAAAAAGCGGGGGGGGGGAGGGGGGTGGGTTCACGGGCGGTGTATCCATTGGGGATGGCAGGATGACATAATTGGTTGGGGCAAGATCATACTTAAACTCGCTGTCACAGTTAATTTCGGGTTTTAACAACTGGGAGTACTGGCAAGTCCTGAGACATCCAAGGTACATCACATTAAGGGGCTAGGGGGGGGGGCGGGGGGGGGGGACGCACTACCCATAGGGGGCAGATTGAGGAGGTTTTTTTAGGGGGGGGGAGGCCCGGGACCGGATTAGGAGTAAACACGAGACCAGACACACACATGCAACTATATCGTCCTTAGGGGGGGGCTTTTTACACATATCGGTTTACGGGAGGGGGGGGGGGGGGGGAAATAGATGAGACCATTACGGCGGTTGGGAGGGTGGGGCTCGGGGGGGGGAGGGGGCGGTGACGGCAGGTTACTGGATTGAATTTTGTGAGATGGAGAATAAAGTGGGTTAGAAACTTTTCTGGGAACAACTCAGGGGGTGAGGGTCTAAGGATCGAAAAGCGGGGCAGTGGCGGGGGGCCTCTTTGTAGGGGGGGGGGGCGGAGAGCTGGGGGGGAAATTTAAGTAAAGGAAAGTACCGGGGGGAACAATCTCATCATGGGAGTTGTTAAAATTGGGTATTATGGCTCACTGGGGGGGCGCGGGTGGGCGGTGGGGGGGGGGCGGGGGCGGATGGTATCTTAATATTTCTTTTGCATTAGGATTGTACAGTAATGAGGAGATGGTCTGGGGGGGGGGCTCGGGGGGGGGGGGGTGGGCGGGAGGGGGAGGAGGGGTAGGTGGGGTCCCGGAGGGGGGGGTGAGGGGGGGGTGGGGAACTGCACATGTATTGAATGTCTTACTTAAATAAACAAGGCTGGGAGGAGATCTCCAAGACTTGATGGCCGCGAACTGGTGGCGGGGCGGTAGCGGCACGAGAGACCACAACATAAAACTGCTTGGGGGGGACTCTAAGGGGTCAGCTGGGGGCAAAGGCAACCCTATGCGGGCAACTAATCTATCAATCAAACAACATGACATATTGGGGGGGGGAGGGGGGGGGGGGGGGGGGGACTGCGGAGGGGGGCGAAAAATTGATATGGAGAAAACCACCGAGGTCTCAATGACGGTGTAACGGGGGGCGGGAAGACGCGGGGGAAGGCGGAGGGAGTGCCCGAAGGGCAGTGAGGGGGGTGGAAGAAAGGAGAACAACGAGCGGCGCGCGGTGAAAAAGCAGGGAAGGGGAAGTGGGGGGAGGGGAATGCAGGGAAACGATGGAGGGAAGAGGGAGGGGGGGGGTGATGGGAAGGATTCGGGGAGGGAGGGAGGGGGTGCGTCGCGGGGGGAGCTCGGCGGAAAATACTGGGGTGCGGAGGGGGGGGGGAAAGAAGGAGGTCTGCGGCGGTGAATGGGGAAAAGGAGGGGGGTGGTAAACGAGAGGGGGCCGCGGTAGTAGCCGTGGGAGTGTGAAAGGGGGGAAGCCGTGGGGGTGCGCGCGATGGGGGGGCAGGGCGGCTGATTAGGTTAAGGTGCGGCGGGGCGGGGCGGGGGAGGGGGGGTGGAGGGGACGAGGGCGGCCCCGAGCAGCGGGTTTGGGATTAGGGCTGGATGGTAAGGGCAGGGGGGCGCGCGAGAGTCTGAGTTTAAATGGGGGGGGTCGGCTGGGAGCGGGGGGGTACCTGCTGAGGGGCGGGTTTGGGTTGTCACAACACAGGGTTCAAGGGTGGGGGGGGGGGGGAGCGGGGGGACGGGAGGGGGGCGGGTTACCGGGGGGGGGGGGTTATTGAGAGGTGGGGGGTGCGGAAGGAGGGGGAAAAAGAAAAACAAAAAAAAGGGGGGCGAAAATGGAAGCGGCGCAGGGCCAGCGCCGGTGCCGGGCAGACAACGCCACGATGCCGGGGGGGGCCCGGCCCCCCGCCCCCACCCCGCCGGTCGCGCCACCCCCACCGCGCAGGTCGACGCGCGGTGGGGGGGGGGGGGAGGGGGGGGGGCCCCCCGCCCCCACTCCGGCGGCCCCCGAGGCCCCCCTCCCCTCCGCGCGCCCGGTTACCAGGGGGGGTGTCCCCTTCCCGCCCCCCCCCGCCCGGAGGCCACCCGCCGCCCGGTGACCTCCTCGGTCCCGGGGGGCGAGGGGAGGGCCACGATTGGGGGTGGCCGGTTGCGGTGGGGGCGGCCGGGGGGGGCCCGTGGGGAGCGGCGGGGTGAGGGGGGACGGGGGCGTGGTATGCGGGGCCGTGGGGGGGGCTGGCCGGGGGAGGCGCGGAGGGGTGGGGGGGTCGGGGGGGGGGGTGGGGGTGGCGGTGTGGGGCGGGGGGGCGGCCGCGACTGGGGGAGCGGTGTGGGTCGGGGGGTGGCGGGGGGGGGCGATACGAGGAGTAAAGGGTCTTATTTGATTGGGATGGGGAAGTCTAGTCACAGAAAACTGCAAAGCATTCTCAGGGGCTTGCGCGACACCGGTCCGGTGCGATCACTGCAATACACCGGGGGGGGGGACAGGGTTTGGGGGGGGGGCGGCCGGCCCCCTCCCCACCTTCTGGGGGGGGGGGGTCCTCAGCGCGGGGGGGACGGGGGGGGGGCGGGGGGGGGGGTCCGAGGGCAGGCCGGGTCGGGGACCAACCGCGGAGCGGGGCTCGGCCCGGGGACCGCTTTTTCTAGATATTCGGCGGGGGCGGGGCCCGCTGTCGGGCTGGCGTGCAGGGATACCCCGTCCCCAGGGCCAGCTGGCCTTCAAGCAGGGGGGCCTCCCCAGGGCCCCTCTGAGGGGGTACCCCCCACGAGCCGTTGGGCTCGGTCCCTAAGGAACCGCCACCGCAGGCGCCCGTCCGCATCTAGGCCCCCTGCCCAGTCGACCCCCATCCGGGTTTCGAAACCGCCGTATTCCGCATGACCAGGACGAGCTGCTCAAGGTGCTAGCCGGTCGGACTCCAGCCCCCGTGGGCCACGCCCCCCTCCTGGCCGGGGAGGTTCCTCCAGGGCCTTCCCTTATGGGTGGAAACCCGACCCGGGAGGGGTAGTAGCAACCCGAGGGCCCTCCCCGCACTCCCCCGCCCCCGCCAACACGTGGGTTGGAGCATGTTCTTGAATTTCGAGGAGGGGGTAGCAGGCGGATCCTGGGGGCCCTGCCCTGGCCCGGAGCAGGCCTCAGGGAAATCCAGGGGCCTCTAACTGGGGGAGTATAGCCCTTCAGGGGCGTAAACCCCCAGGTGACCGCGACATTGTCTGTGGCCCCCCGCCGCAGCCGGGCGGGCCACCGGGCCGGCGGAGCGGGGCGGGCGGGGGCGGGGGGCGGGGCGGGGCGGGGGGGCGGGCCCCCAGGCGGGCGACGGGCATCGGGCCCCCAGGCGTGCGGCGGGCGCCGGTCCCCCAGCGCGGGGCGACGGGCCTCGGGCCCCCAGGGGGGGCGGGGGGCGACGGGCATCGGGCCCCCAGGCGGGGTACCGGCATCGAGGGCCCCCCAGGCGGGCGACAGGCATCTGGGCCCCCAGGCGGGCGACAGGCATCGGGCCCCCAGGCGGGTCGACCGGCATCGGGCTCCCAGGCGTGGGCGAAAAAAAGGCATCGGCTCCCATGCGGGGTAGACAGGGCATCGGGCTCCCAGGCGGGGCGACAGCATCGGCCCCCATTCGGGGCGGCGGGCGCAGGACCCCCAGGCGGAGCGACAGGTTCTCCGGGCCCTCAAGGCGGAAGCGGCCGGGCGCCGGACCCCCAGGTGGAGCGACGGGTCTCGGGCCCTCAGGCGGAGGGCGGGCGGGGGGCCCCCCAAGGTGAACGACGGTCTCGGGCCCTCAGGCGGAGGGGGGTGCCGGACCCCCAGGTGGAGCGACGGGTCTGGGGCCCTCGGGCGGAGCGGGGGGGCGCCGGACCCCCAGGGGGAGCGAAGGGTCCGGGCCCTCAGGGGGAGCGACGGGTCTCGGGCCCCAGGCGGAGCGGGGGGCGCCGGACCCCCAGGGGGAGCAACAGGTCTCGGGCCCTCAGGCGAAGTGGGGGGGCCCCGGGCCCCCCCCGGGTGGGGCAAAGGGTCTCGCCCTCAGGCGGAGCGACGGGCCCGGGGGCCCCCCAGGCGGAGCGGGGGCCCGGACCCCCAGATGGAGCGACAGGTCTCGGGCCCTCGGGCGGAGCGGGGGGCCCCGGGCCCCCGGGGTGGAGCGCAGGTCTCGGGCCCTCGGGCAGAGGGCGGGCGCCGAGCCCCCGCACGACAGTGGGTCCGAGTCAACTGGCATGACCGTGGCACTGGGTCAGACATTGGATCGTCGGGTGACGCGGGCTTTCGGGTCACCAGCATCAGGTTTTTTGGCTGACCGGGGCACCGCTCATCTGGCAAGGCAGGGGGGCTCCGAGTCAATGGTATACCGGGGGCCACGGGTCAACATTGGATCGTCGGGCGGACAGGGGGGCATGGGTTTTTCACCAGGCTCGGGTCTTTGGCTGACAGCGGGCCCCGCGTCATCTGGCAAGGCAGTGGGCTCCGATCAACAGGCACACAGGGGGCCCCCGGGCATCAGGTCCCGGTTTGCTGGCTCGACAGGGGCATCGGGTCCCAGTTATGAAGCGGGCACGGGGTCACCGGGCATTAGGTCATTTGGCTCGACAGCGGGCACCGGTCATCGGGCAAGGCATGGGCTCCGAGTCACTGTATAACCGGGCACGGGGTCGACATTGGATTGTCTACTGGCCCGGGGGCATGGGTCACCAGGCATCAGGTCATTTGGCTCGACAGGGGGCACCGCGTCATTGGAAAACATGGGCACCGGGTACCGGGGTACACGCGGGCTCTGAGTCTTGGCCGCGCGGGCAGGTCAGGTACCGGGATCATCGGGTAAAACCCGGGGCCGAGTCAACGGCCTAATGGTCGTCAGGCGGATCATTTCCCAATGCTGGGTAGGGCATCGGGCGAAGCCGCGTCCGGGCTAGTAGGGGCTTCAGGCCGAGTAAGTTCGGCCGAGTAGAGGCATCAGGAAAAAGGGGGCTTCGGGCCGATCAGGGAAAGGCAGGTTCCCGGTTTGGGTACTGGCGGGATGGTATTGGTTGGAAAAAATTTTCTTTTTTTTCGGGTTTTTAACTACGGGAGCACTGCAAGTAAACGCAGGTCTGCAAACGAATGGAGCGCTGGGACAGAGAAAACGGGGGGGAAAAGGGGGAGCAGTTGCTACGAGGGCTTTTTTACAGGGTTAAAGGGGGGATAGGGGGCGAGTGGGAACAAGGGGACTGACATGCGGTAGATACCCCAAATTTAATGGGGTGTAACTGGAGGAGCTGTTGGGAAAACAGGGTGATTTGAAGCAGGGTGGTCTTTGTAAGGACTGAGGCGGGGCAACAAGTCTGTCCATGTCGGGAGTATGGGTTGAACAAAGCTGAGCTTACACAAACCTGTCTGGGCAAAGATGCACTGCGTTTATACAATTTTAGGCGTGGGAAAAGTGGAATAACGCCCAGAAATAACCCAACATCCCTAATAAACCCCCCAGGACTCAAACCCGGGCTGCACAAATGGGGGGCAAAAAAAACTCCCTGCATTCGGGGGGAACCAGATGAAACCAACTCAACACAAACCTGAACAATGGCTGCACCATAGGAAATCTGTGCCCTGATCTACAGAACATGAGCGAGCCGTAACATTTTAGCAGTTCATCCCCCGGGGTACTCCTTTAGAGCTGAAACTACTCTCTTCATCAAGACTAGCAGAGATAAATATCAACCTCATCCCGACCCTCCTTCCCCTCAAAAAAGCCAAGAGGCTTCCCTGTGCAGCCACTTTGGTCAGGATTGGCCTTTGGGGTAAAGTCAGGGCTCCCCGGGTGACCAAGATGTGTGACTGACCCCAGGGGAAAAACAGACTTCAGATATGTGATAAAAAATATAATTTTTTAACACTAACAAACAACCATAAACGCAGTGCAATACTAAAACATAAACAGTGCAAACAAACCAAACCACCACCCCAGATAACATACAAACAAGCAAACGTCGCAGGGGAGGCCCGGGGCAATATCAATAGGGCAGGTAGGTACAGGGGGAGCAAGCGGAGATGGGCGGGGGCAAGGCCCGGTTTTAGCGGAGCAAGCAGCGTTAAAAGAGGGCAGGGAGAGGGATTGGGCAGGGGGCACAAGCCGGGGTCAAACAGGTAGCAAGCAGCGTGGTACAGAGGGTCAGGGAAAAGGGTGGTCAGGGTCACAAGCCAGGGTCAAACAGGGTCCCGCAGAGAATCAGAAAGGAACAGAGAGCAGAACAGGATACAGGGATGCAGGATGCAGGCCCCGATACAGGGCCCCGGGCAAACCAACCCAAAGGCAGAGCTGCAAATCTGGCCATCCCCCTTTAAAAACACCAGTATCATCAGTTCCAGGTTAGCTGGGGTTTAAAGGTTGATCTCTGATTTGGGAGCACCCGCTGGGAGCCCCGGGACTGCAGACAAAAAACAGGTGAGTCCCCCCCATTGCTGGCCAGTCCCCTTCCTGACAATAGCTGTTTTGTATAATTATTGATTTTTTTTTCATTTAGAAATTTTTCACCCAAACCCTTTAAGAAGCGCTATGTATTACAAAACAGAGAGCCCGACCTAAACTATCAAGAAGCCCTGTCAAGCACTACCCCAATTTATGGGCCTATTTACACCACGGGGGCCCTTTAGAAATTTAGGGGTCTGGAAAGTTTTTTAATATGTTGTAACTCTGTTTTAAATTAATGCTTATTTTGTAAACCCTTTAAAAAAAAATTTGTACTTTTTTAATGAAAATTGTGTGTTTTTAAAGTCCATGCCCCAAAGAATTTCAAAGTATTGCAATTATTTAGGTGGGGGCACGTTTTACATTGTAATTCCCATCCGGGGTTTAGCTAGATAGGCGTTTTTTTTTTTCTTTTTTAGACAGAGGTGAATAGCGCCGGGATGAGTCAGCCTGGAGTGGGAGGATTTCCCTCAGGACGGGCTAGGAGGTTTGGGGTTTCCCAGAGTCCTGTCACCCTCCAGAAACCTGAGCTTTTTGGGAGGAGGGGTGGAGGCCCCAGACTGCATGTTTGAGGACCCTGACAAGAGGCGGGCATGGTGACCAAGCAAACCCTCAAATGTGGCACAGGACAGTGTCTAGGGAGGATGGCTTGGGGAGGGCTGGAGTGTGGAGCCTGGGAGGGACCCCCCCGGGGAGGGCTTACCTACGGCCCCATTTTAAAAAAGAGAATCTTTACTGACCACCGTCTCCGGGGGGTATCCTGAGCAGCAGGGAAGGAGCAGCCCCCAAAAGGCCTGAAGGGAGCCACCCAACCCCTAAACTGATAGGAAAGGATAGTGTGAGACCTTACCCCCCCTACCGGATAAGGACAGAGGGCGCCGGGGGAAAGACCCAATCTTCTCCCGGGGTGCTTTTTTCTAGATTTTCGCTTTTGGGCCCCCCTTTCCCAAGGTACCCCAGGCACTGGGTGAAGCAAGGAATCATCCGGGTCGAGGAGGACACCGAAGAGCCTTTTGTGCTCCTCTAAAAAAAAGACTGTTGCTATCCCCTCTTTTCCCCCAGCCCCATCCAAGTTTAACCCCTTTTTAAAAAGACAAAACCAAGCCAAGGATTGTTGTTTGACTCCGTGTAAAAAAAAGTTGGAAAAAAAGGGGGTTGCCCGGGAGTGCATATTTGGGAAACCCAAAACTCAAAACTCCTAAGGTGGAGTGCTACACAAGATTATGCACACACGTAGCCACACGTGTTTTGGGCATTGTTTTTTTAATTTTCGAGGAGGGGGAGCATCAGACCGCACCTGCAGACCCGGAGCAGCTAAAGTAATCACAAATAGTCTACGGCGGAGAGCCACAGGACAAATTTTCCAAACCCCAACCAGCAGCCTATCAAGGAGGGTGCCTGGGTCTTTCCGGGTATTGCCTGTATTTTCTTGCAGCAGTTTTTTCCCCATTACTGATTTATGAGCCTTTTTTTGCACTTTGTCTTTTAGTCACCTTGCCTTAAGCACGGTGTCAAACTGCGACCCTCCGCGTTGAGAAACTAAAAAGTCCCATTAGCTCTGTTTTTGGGGAGTCAGCTTTCAACTGTCACCCCTGCAACCTCAGGGGTTTTGGTTCCCACAACAGCTGGAGGGCCACAGCTTGACACCTCTCCCCTTGGGTCAAACCTCCCGCAATTAGAAAAGTGGCACACAGCAGTGCATCACCAACTAGCAGAGAAAGCATCCTTAGTGCCTCAGCTGCCGAGATGGCTTTGCTGTAGGCCAAGTGCCTAGGACACTCACATACCAGGAAGGCACTGCAATTTTTTGGGAAAGGAATTTTTGGACAGAAAGACATTATGAAAGGGGATGCTTAGGGACAATTAGCTTTAAAAAAGGTTTCCCAACACATTTGAAATCTCCCCCTGTTTACATTCAGTTCTACTTTAATGACACTCTTTGATAGAATTTTACCATTTTTTTTATTTTTGTATGGCTGAACACTCCAACCCTTTAGCCATAGTGATACCGGGGCCCGAACCCCTTTAAGCTTGCTAGTCTTCTTGTACAGGATTCTAGTCCCGGGAAGCGGGAACACTAAATGAGCAACACAAATTTATCCCGCTTTTATTTACCTGCTCGTTTTAGAAAGCGGTTTTATTTGCAATTTTTTCAGCTGGAGAAGCTGAACTACGAGACCTATAACCCGCAGTTTTTCAAACATCATTCACTTTACAGCAGTAAGACACCCCTGGGGGATAAGAAGGTGAGGAACTGCTAAATTTGCAAAACGCCTCTGGAAATTCTGCTGATGCCAACCCAAAAAAAGTTATTAAGATCTGTTTCCTGTCATTTGTTCCCAAAAAAAGGGTCTTTACTTTAAGCTTTAAATTTAAACAGTTAAAATGAAACGGTTGTTATAGCACAATTATTTCATACCCCCAAATTGTTTTGGGGGGTGGGAGCAGCACATTAAAACTATTCTGCAAAACGCACCCACATGGATATGTAGGGTTTTGGGCGCTGAGGAAAATACTAAACATTGTGATTTCAAAAAAACTGGTAGGAAGAAAAATAACATGGAGCCTGCTGTGGCCATAAAATTTTTAATTTGTCATTGTCAAATCTGACTGGTTGTTTGCTTTTTGGTTTACGCATAGTTTGAAAAAAAAAAAAAAAACACAAAGTGGGGTTTACTAAAATCGTGCAAAATCTGCCCCGTTGTGCATAGAAACCAATAAACTTTCCCGGTTTTTTTGTCAAGCTTTAAATAGTTGCCGACCGCAAATACCAATGACGGGTGCCCG
The DNA here is from genome assembly GCA_951230385.1 of Staurois parvus. Classification (NCBI taxonomy): domain Eukaryota; kingdom Metazoa; phylum Chordata; class Amphibia; order Anura; family Ranidae; genus Staurois; species Staurois parvus. The sequence goes on along the minus strand of CATNWA010003518.1, from coordinate 3,488 downwards.
CGGCCGGGCCTTCTGAGTGGACGTCATATGACGTCTCCAAGAAAGCGTCTCCCGCGCGCCCCGGGGGGCCCCACCCCCGGGGTTTCCGTGATCGCTGTGTCCAACGGACACAGCTGATCACGTATGTGGAAAAAGGCCCAATCACGTGGCCCTTTTTCCACGTGACAGCGGTGTCCATGACACCGATCAAGGGAAATGCAAGTGCCGGGTTCTCGGGTGCAAAATTTCCTCCGCTGTAATCGTGAGGAAATTTCTGCCCAGAACCCGGGAGTTGTCAAGGGGGGGATTTTGGGGACCCATCATCAGGGCACGATGATCGTGCCCATGATCGGTGCCCAGCGTGCCCCCGCAAGTTCCGCCCCCCCCGTGCCCGCAGGGGCCCCCTACTCCCCCACCTGTGCCCACATGCCCCACCTGTGCCCAGCAGTGCCCCCCCCTTGCCAAATTTTAGTGCACCTACCTGTGCCCAGAAGTGCCAACCCCCCCCTGGCCCACCCACCTTGCCCCCCAGTGCCCCTCACCTTGCCCCCCCCACCAGTGCTGCCCACCATACCACCCACCATGAGCCCAGCATGCGCAGTCGTGCCCCCAGGGGTTGTGCCATCAGGCCGCCAGTCAGTGCCCAGCATGAGCCTCATGCCGCTATCAGTAACCCATCCATGTACCTACGGGCCCCGCCTACAGTGCTGCATATTAGTGCCGCCTATCCGTAAACCCCCCCATTAGTCGCCCTATCAGTGCCGCCCATCCGTGCCACCTCTTTGTACTGTTTTCGTGCCCTTTAGGCTGCCTATCAGTGCCCATCAGTGCCGCCTATCATCCCCATCAGTGCTGCCTCATCAAGCACATCATAAGGAGAAAAAAAAAAAAAACCTGTTTTTTTTAAAAAAAAAAAAAACTTTTTTTTTTTTTTTTTTAAAATTTTTTTGCACTTTTTTTTTTATAGCGCAAAAAGTAAAGCCCGGGGGCGATTAAATACCCCCAAAAAAAGCTCTATTTGTAAAAAAAAAATGTAAATTTTCATATGGGTACAATGTTGCTGACCGCGCAATTTCAATCAAAGGCGGCATCGCTGAAAGCGAAAATTGCCTGGTAAATAAGGGGGTATAATGCCTGGGGGGCAAGGGGTTAAGCTGCTGACTCCCATTGACGGCTCCCACCAGTTTAATGATTCATTTTATAATCTCCCCAAAGTGTGTAGCATTTCCCCTATTAGGTGTAGGAAAATGTATTTTTTTGGCTCACTTTTTTTTTGCGGGGAAACTTTCTGTTTGGGTTGTTGTGTCTTCCCCCAGCTGTTGAGAAACACCAGAGTTGAGGTGGAAAGATTTAAATCCTCAGCTTGAATATTTTTTACCCTCTGCCAATCCCGAGGGGTTGTGCTCAGTAGGTGGGGCAGGAAAGGGGGGAAATAGGCGAACCTGGGGTGGAGTGTGTGTGCCTAGTCTAACCTCCCTGGGTGACTGCTGACTCTTCAGGAGGCAGTGTTTGGACTGGCCCTCAAACCCCTGGAACTTGCCTCGTACTTGAAAGTACAAAAATACAGTGGGGCCCCACAGGGTAGGCACTCAAATTGAAAAACAATGGCATCAAAACATGTTCCCCCCTGTCATCGCATTCCTTTTCCCCATAGTGGAAAAAAAAAGTTAGGAATTTTTAAAAAAATACCCAAATGGCAGGTAGTAGTGCCAATCCGGGGGTCACAAGCAGGTATTGCATGCCAAAGTGGGAGTAGTGCGCATACGTAGGCCAGGAATGTATAATTCCCTTTGGGTTGAGTGGGCCAACTAAACCAGTCACGGGATTTTTTGCAACAACTGATAACATACAAAACTTGTCATTTCCCCCACAGGGGCAAAGAGCCTACTCGGTATTGTTGATGAAGTATCTTTTTCTCCTCCAATAACCCATTTAAAACCTTCAAAACCCCGCTATGAAGATCTGTGGGTTATTTTTTGGTTTTTTTTTTTTTCACCTCTGCGAAGTAATTAAAGCGAAAATGTAGTAAAGTCCAGTCTTTTTTTTTTTCGTAGGAGGATGGCAGGGGCAGAATGAGGAGGGGGAAAGGTTTGAAAACAGGTGTAGTGGTGCCAATGCGTAATGGAAACCATCACAAGCAGGGGGGCAGAAAAAAACAGTGCGTCACGGGAATCAAGATGCCAAGGGCTGACTTCCTGCAAGGGTTTGGGGACGAGAGGTGGCAGACCCCCTGGGCACTGTGGGACAGACAGGACAGCCTGAATGATAGGGGGATGTGGAAGCAGTGAAGTGCTGGAAGAGGGAGAAGGTTTTTAAGGCAAAGACATTTTGGGGGGACAGCGGGAAGTAACGGTTAGAATATATGTCGAACAGCAAAGCAGGGGCCATGTCCCTTTAAAAAATGCCCTCTCCTCAGTTGCAGCACACACCCTTCCTTACATTCCAGGGAGCAAGACAGGTACTTTGCTGATTAAAATGAAGGGAACCTGTTTTTGCTAAGGCACCGGCTCCACAGTAACAGCACCCTGCCCCCTTTTTTTTGTCGGAAGGTTATCCCTAACATTCACAGATGGTAAAAAACATCCCCGGTTGCGGACAAAGCCTGTTAAACAACCCCAGGCAGGTTTGCAAATATCTTTCACTGCATACGGGGTAAACTTTTGACACTAGAGAATACAAATAGGCACCCCAAGACATGTTGTGAGGACACCAGTGGGAGATCTCCATCGCACCCATACCCCCTTCTCCCTTTTCTTTATTAAGTCATTTTTGAATCTGCATTTTTTTAAACAGTTGTGTCTCTCTTTTTCAGTTAAGAAACACAAATAACATAACGCCCAACAAACCCACAGTGTTCTGTACCCACATTTCTCAAGTGCTCATTCACATAATGTTTTTTGAAACACCTCAGTACCAACAAACATACCCGTAATTAAAACACTTAGTAGGGGGGTGTACGGGTTCCAGCCATTTGGTGACTAGACAAAGTTGCAGCGCCTCTTTTGGAAAAAAACATTGTCGTTATTCTATTGCTATACCCAAATGTAATGTAAATGAATGTTAATTTTGCCCTTGGGTACAGGTTGACTTAAGGGTAAATGCCTTGTCTTGTGCGTTGATTGGCTCTGGCTGACTTTGTCTGAATTGCAAACCTAATTAAGGTTAAAATGTGTGTATGCACCTTTTTTATGTACACCCTCCTAATAGGGTGAGCAGCGGCGGACTGACCCATTTTTGGAAACCCAGCATGCCCGAGGGCCCGGGTCGAAGGGGGCCCCCAAAATGCCCCTGGACCTTTTTTTATTGGCTTTTTTTGAGTTTGGGCAAGGACACAGGGGCCCCATGTTCCCCTATTGCCGGGGCCCCATGACTTGTCATCCGCCCCTGGGGGTGAGTGCTACAATTACAGGAAAAAATCTTACAGAGGGGGGAAGAAGCCCTTCCCCCCACAAAAAACACGGCAAAGTACATTTGACGATATATTTGAAATATTGAAACACAACTGTTTT
>CATNWA010003517.1:0-17883 GCA_951230385.1 Staurois parvus | reverse complement strand
ACTGTTCTAACAATCTTCGGAACCCACCGCCTGTATCCAGAGTTGGAGAAGTGCCGCTCTTCGAGCAAACCCAAGGTTCCTTTTTCTAGCAACATAGTTCACGGATAAAGGCTAGCTTATGGATCCTGACAAACTCCAAGCCATCTGCAACTGGCCTCAGCCCTCTGGTTTGAAAGCCACACAGTGCTACTTGGATTCACCAACTTGTATCGCCAGTTTTATTCATGACTATTTCTTTCTGGTAGCCCCAATCACTTCTTTGACCCGGAAGGTTCCAACACCAGATCCTGGCTCCTGAGAGCAGTCGAGGCATTCCACAAACTAAAATCCACCTTCATCTTCTTCCCACCATCCTATTTCCCATACGTCTGGACATTTCCCAGCCTTTCTTCTTGAAGGTAGATGTTTCATCCTTGGGAGTGGGGGGCCGTCCTTCTCCAAATGCATGATGGTAAGCTCCGTCCTTGTGCCTTCTTCTCTAAGACGTTTTCAGATGCCGAAAGGAATTACACCATCGGGGATCGGGAACTGCTGGCTATAAATGCTGGCACTGTAAGAATGGCGACATCTGCTGGAGGGATCTCCACATCATATCCTGATTTATACTGATCATAAGAGACCTCCAGTATCTTCAATCTGCCCAGCATTTGAATCCCAGACAAGTGTGATGGGCTCTCTTCTTTGCCAGATTTAACTTTGACATTACCTTCTGGCCCGGTTCCAAAAATGCCCCTGCAGATGCCCTTGTCCAGATCATTTGGATGTTGCTGACTCTAAGGCCCTGATTTACTAATGTGCCTAGGTGCATTTCCAGGGTCTAACATGAACTTTTTTTTTAATAGCGATGTCCGTCTTCTTTTAGACGGCAAAGACATTTACTAAAGAAAGCGGTGCAATAAGTAAATGCGAAATCGATATTTACTAACCAGGCACAATCCAGGAATCATCTCAAAAAGCAGACATGCTAAGAAGCACGTCTAAACACCACGGAAAAATCACTGCAGAGACATGTTCACATTGAAATTTGCTTTCCCAAATATCGGGACTTCACTTTAAAACAATATCTTACATTTGAAAAAAAAATTTAAAATCTGTAAAAAATAGTTTTTTAAAGGAAGTCATGACAGTGCAGAACACATTTTAGGCCGTCTGCCGTGGGGCGCTTTTCTTTGTAGACGCTGTTTAACCACTGCCAAGTTCTGGACACTTTTACCCCCTTCCTGTCCAGGCCAATTTTCCACCTTTCAGCGCTATCACACTTTGAATGACAGCCGCACGGTCATGAATTCACTGTACCCATATGATATTTTTAGCATTTTTTTGAGACAGGATAAAGCTTTATTTTGGTGGTATTTATTCACCACTGGATTTTTTTTTTTTTTGCTATGTAAATGAAAAAGTCCTACATTTAGAAAAAAAAGTGTTTTCCTTATGACAATTTTGCAAATTCAATAGTAATTCATAATAAATCTTGGCCAAAATTTATTCTGTTATCTTTTTAGTAAAAAAAAATAACCCAAATTAGTTTTATAACCAAAAATTATAATTTTTAAATTTTTTTAAAAATATTTTTAAAATTTTTTATATTACTTTATGGGTTTTTTTTTTTTTTTTTTTTACATACTGTCACCCTAGCAGTACAGTATCACCATGGTCACACTGTACTACGACTTGCGGGGGGTGATGACAAATTTTTATAAAGGCTGTAAAAGCAATAATTTCTCCTTTTCTCTGGCTGCATTCTTGCAGCCATTGAGAACTACTGTGTGAGCCTGTGATTGGTCACAGCTTGTAACAGATGGTACAAGCCTGTTGTGAATAGCCTTGTACCATGTGACCTCTGTGATCATTCACAGATTTTACACGTAGTAAGCAATGATGTCACAAGTGACATCATTGCTTACTACTCTGCATGTGATCACTGATTGGGGCAGTCAGTGATCACATGATAGGGACCTCGCACAGAGCTCCTTTCCGTGGATCGGTGTTCTAAAACTGTGCCCGGAGGACACAGCGGGCACCGGAAGTGCGCACAAGCAGGGTGCGGGGAAGGCCGTTTATAAACGGGCACCGGACCCTGCACTGCCACCGTGTTTTTGGGGGGAAGTGGTCAATAGTAAATCTCAGTGTGGAGCGTCCTCTGACAGACACACTCGCTCGGATCGCGTCTACTATGTTTTAACAAACACACTATTTTGTTAGCTAGGCATATCTTTATGTATTGTAATTGGATTTCCTTGAGTTCTATCAATTCTGTTTTTGTTTCATATCCTTTATAATATTTCTGTAATGATTTGACATATTTAGAAGGTCTAGACAATATATATTTTGACAGCTGAATCTAAAAATAAAGGTCGGCAATTTAAAAACAAACAACAAAAATAAATGGTGTGGGGCCCCCTCAAAATCCATACCAAACCCTTATCCGAGCATTTTGCAGCCCGGAAGGTCAGGAAACGGGGGCGGGACAAGCAAGTGCCCCCACCTCCTGAACCATACCAGGCCACATGGCCACTCAACAAGGGGGGTGCTTGTGGCGCGCAGAGGGGCTCCCCCCCCAAAGCACCTTATCCCCATGTTGATCGGGGGACAAGGGGCCTCTTCCCCACAACCCTGGCCGGTGGTTGTGGGGGTCTGCGGCGTGGGGGGAGTTATCAGAATCTGAAGCCCCCTTTAACAAGGGGGCCCCCAGATCCCACACCCCCCCATATACGTGAATTAGTATGGGGTACATGGGTACCGCTAAGAATTCACAAAAAAACAAAAAAAGATGTAGTGTAAAAAAAGACAGGACACGAGTCTTTGACAAGATCCTTTAATAAAAGAAAAAATCCAAAAGAATGTCCCTCCGAAGTAGATCCAACATCAATCACGAAGCCCGCCGCCGGCGACCCCCGAAAAAAGAAAAAAAGAAAAAAAAAAGCTGGCAACCAACCCGCTCTGCTGTGAGAGCTTTTGGGTTGACAGCTCTTAAATATGTAAGGGGCGGGGCCACCCCAGGGACATCATCCGAGTGACCCCGCCCCATGTGACATCAATGATGTGCACATGGGTGTGGGGTTCACATGTGTGGGGTCACATGTGAGCAAAGCTCCCGCACTGTTTGAGGGCATGTGGCCTGGTATGGTTCAGGGGGGGGGGGCGCTCGCTTCGTACTCCCCCCTTTCCCATGACCTGCCGGGCTGTATGCTCTGATAAGGTCTGGTATGCATTTTGGGGGGAACCCCAGACACCACCATTTTTTTTTTATTTTTTTGGCTTCCCCTGAAAACTCTAAACCAGACCTGAAGGGCTTGGTGTGGATGGGAGGGGGGACCCCACACCTTTTTTTTATTTATTACGGTGCCAGTTTTTAAATGTAATTCTCGCTTTATTTTTTCTCTTCACTATAGCGCAGAAAGTTCAGCTGTCACTTCCCCCAGCTAAAAGGAGAAAGTTTTCTTTGAATTTATATCCCTAAAGGAAACAATGTTTTTACATTTAGTTTATTAAAAAGATACAAAGTTTTCTGTAACTTCATGGAAAGTGATAGATAAAGCTTGTGAACCATAGTGAAGAAAAAAAAAGGCTGGCATTTGCATTTAAAAAAATCAGCGCCGACATACTCTTGTATTGCGAAAAAATGATTAACAATTGTGTAAACCGAGGCATTATTTTCAATGGATTTTCACTCGTAAACCAAAAATTACGTTAACCGAGGCGTTGGTTAAACCGAGGTATGCCTGTATTTAGTATTGCAATCCTTTGTATTGGGGTACATAAGTAACCAACATACATCTGAATTGGCAACATAGTACAACATTAGTGTCACATTTGAGATATCTGGCTAGTTACACTGACCTTGCCCAGGGGACTTAGGTGTTTATTCACACACAGAAATACAGGCTGGATTAGTGTTGAAACAGGTGAGGGCTCTGTGGATGAGTGGTTAGCACTGCTGCTTCACAGTGCTAGGGTTGTCGTTATGAATCCCAACCACGGCAATGAAGTTGCATGATCTCCCTGGGTAGAATACCCTAACATAGATGTGCTGGTGGCAGCATCTTTGCTTTTTCTGTACTGTCTAAGTCAGCGGTTTCTCAACCTGGGGGTCGCGAGACCCCTTTGGGGGTCGATAACGACCTATTTCCCAGGGGTCGCCTAAGACCATCGGAAAACACATATTTCCGATGGTCTTAGGAACCGAGACACCGCTCCTCCTCTATCAACGGCGATGTTGGGGCGGGATGGATACGCTGCTCCTGTCACCTGGGCCACATCCTCCGGGATCGCTTCAGCAGCTGCCGCCTCCTTCCGCCGCTGAGATTGGCCACCGAGAACTGTAACGTCACGGACGAGGCACACAGGCGGCCAATCACCGGCGAGGGGAATGGTGGAGCTTTGAGAAGGAGGGAAGAGTGGGTCCGGGTGAGATAAGCGGGCGAGCAGCTGCAGCTACATCAAAGAATATCGAAAGGGAGCTGCCCGGAAGCGACGGTGAGAGAGCGAGAGCGGCCAAAGAAGGAAAACAGCTGACAGGTAAGTGAGGAGAGCGAAGCCAGGCTGTCACTAATACCAACGATGGTGGCACTATTCCTCCCCCCACTGACCCCAATGATGGGGCACTATTCTCCCTCCCCCACTGACACCAAGGCGATGGGGCCACTATTCCCCCCCCACTGACAAAACCAACGATGGGACACTAGTATCCCCCCCCACTGACACCAACGATGGGACACTATTCTCTTTTTCCCCCCACCCTCGTGACCCCATGATGGGCACTATTCTCCCCTCCACCACACTGACATCAAACGATGGGGCACTACTCTCCTCCCACTGACACCAAATGATGGGCACTAGTTCACTCCCCGCTCCACTGACACCTAACGATGAAACTATTCCCCCCCCGATCCACCAATGATGGGGCACTATTCTCCCCTCTCCAAACCACCACACTGACATCCAATGATGGGGCACTAATTCTCCTCCCACTGATCAACCAATGAATGGGACACTCTTCCTCCCACTGACACCAATGATGGGGCACTAGATTCCTCCCACTGACACCAGTGGATGGGGCACTATTCCTACTCCACTTGACACTAATGATGTGACACTATTCCCACCACCCCCACCTGACACCTAGTGAATGGGCACTAACTCCCCCCACTGACACCAGTGAATGGGGCACTACTCCCCCCATCCGACACCCAAGTGATGGGGCACTACTACTCCCCCACTTGACTCCAGGTGATGGAGCACTATGTGACTCCCACCATGACACCAGTGATGGGGCACTACTCCCCCCACCCGACACCAATGATGGGCACTACTCCCCCCCACCGACCCAATGACTCCGACTCCCCCCACCGAGACCAATGAATGGGGCACTACTCCGTCCCACCGACTCCAGTGATGGGGGCAATCTACTCCCACATAACTGCACACCACTGATGGGCAGTAGCTACCCCTCAACTGACAACAATGATTCGGCACTTAACTGTCAGCCAACCTGGAGCACCATATGATGCGGGAACTATCTCCTTTCCTCCCACTGACAGCAATGATGGGGCACTATATACTCACCACTGACAACAATGACGTGGGGCACTATTCCGCCCACTGACACCAATGATTGAGGGCGACTATTCCTCCCACTGACTCCAACGAGTGGGGGGTGCACTATTCCTCGCACTCTGAACACCAAACGATAGGGGCAACTATTCCTCCCGACATGACACAAACCAACAGATTGGTGCACTATTCCTCCGCACTGACACCAACGATGGTGGCACTCTTCCTCGCACTGACACCAAGAGGATGGTTGGCCACTATTCCCTCGCCACTGATACCAACGCGATGGGGCACTATTCCTCCCACTGACACCAGTGATGGCACGATTCCGCCCACTGAACACCAGTGATGGGGCACTATCCTCCCACTGACACAGAGATGGGCACTATTTCCGCCCACTGATACCAACGATGGGGCACTATTCTCCCACGAAATCAGTGATGGGGCACTACTCCCGTCCCCTGACACCAATGCTGTCACTACTCCTCCCCACTGCAAAATTACAGTTAGAAGTAGCCACGAAAATAATTTATGTTGGGGTCACCACAACATGAGAACTGTAATTAAGGGTCCGCGGCAATTAGAAAGTTGAGAACCACGGGTCTAATTGTATCCTAAAGTGAAGTAGAATGAGGTCCCCCCCCCCCCCCCCCCCCCACCCCCCCCACCCCCCCCCACCCCCCCCCCCATATGTCTGTTCAAACACCTTTAAAGCTGCACCTTATGTGAATGTGAAACAGGTGAGATAAGGGCCTGACTAATGATTGATTTAATAATGCTGGTTTTGTACTCTGCCCCCTTTTGGGAAGGATTTGTCAAGGAGAGGAGAGAGAGAGAGAGAGAGAGAGAGATAGAGGAGGAGAGAGAGAGAGAGAGGAGAGAGAGTGTGAATTAAAAAAATAAATAAATAATGACATGGAGTCCCTCTCCAAATCCATGACAGACCCTTATCCGAGCATGCAGATACCGCATGCCTTCATAGATTTATTTCCTTTGTTGAATTGCCTGCTTGTACCCCTTAATGCGATTTAAAATTGTCCCTTTTTGTTGGCAATTTCACTTGTTTTTGTAGATTTAAAAATGGGGTTTTGCGTTTTAAATTGTGTTTTGCTTTGCAATTATTGTAGTCTTTTGTGAAATCGCTACAAATGCAGAAAAAGTTAGACCAGAACACTTTTGAAAATTGTGCTCCCGCAAATTGTTATGTTAAGCCCCACCCTAAAAATCCCACATTTATTAGTTCCGATATCACCCAATTTAAATTCCCAAAAATCGCCCTAAAAAAAATCGCGCCCCTGGAGTGCTTGGCATGCAATTTGCATCCCCTGCGACTTGCAAACGCATGCCAAATTGCCCCCCCTGTATAGGGGCTAACACCACAGTCACTCTAATCCATTTGGAAATTGGGGCAACTTACGTGAAGTCGCATGATTTCAAAATCAAGGGATGTAAGGGGGACCCTATAGGGGAAAACAATAGGGGGGTGCGACTTACTTACAATTTGCAATTGCCGTTATCCCCCCGGGTCACATCAAAGCGGATTTTGAATGGTCGATTTACACTACGGACATCATGTACTTACAGGAATTTGAAATTTTTAAAAAAAAAAATTGGGGGACATCGATTTAAAGGCGTTTTGCAAACATCTGCACAGATCTCTCTGCAAATCGCAAAAAAGTAGTGATTCATTATTTTAAAAAAATTGTTGCAGTTTTTCCAACCAAGTTTGGGAACCAAAAACCAATAAAAAACGTCTAATCCCCGGTCATTTTGAGCGCGACTTGGCATTTGATTTGCATGACAGCAGTCGAAAATTTCTATGCCAAGTCGCACCCTATTGTCTGCTTTTAGAGGGGGCCACTGGGTGGTTTCCGAATGATTTCTAAAGTATACTTTACATTTTGTGGCGATTTTGCATAGTTTTCTGTGTCAGAGTCTTGCAAAGGGGAAAGGGAAAATCGCATCTTCACTTAAGTCTCACGATTTCAAAAAAACGGCTTTAAAAGCGACCGGGGTGTAGGGCCTTTTTTTTTTTGATTTCCTGAGTTTTTTTTCCTTTTTGGGGAAATCCCAATACAAAAAATGAACTGACTTTTCTATTGCATGCGAGATGTGGTCATGTGACTGCTTTTTTAACGCATGTGATAATCTGAAGTGAATTGTGCCATATGCCAAAAAAAATATTGCCATGGGGTTCCCCTTCCGTCCCTTTTCAATTTTATTTTTGTATTTCACAGGGCATTCATGTGGCTTTTTTTTGGACCGATTTGGGGGGTCTTTCTCTGACCAAATGAAGGGCGTGGGGGTGGGGCCCTTTTTAATAAAGGTTGCGTAGGGGGTGATTTTTCCTTGGAAAGGAAAATTTAAATTTTTCAGAAAATCCTTGCCTTTTGGTGGTTTGGGGAGGAAAGAGTTTATTGTGGGGAATGCCCCAGACCACACCACCTGTATTTTGAGTGGGCTCAAATGTTTTGCATTTTGTCCTCTAAAGTGTGTTTTTTGTGTTATTGTAAATGATTCTGTGTTTATTATCTTTGCATTGTAACCTAACACATGTCAATTGTTTGCTCTTCCAAATCTCCCTTTGGGCTATATTTTTGCTTGTTTTTTTAGACAAAATGATTTTTGGACAAACCTATGAGAAATGAAGGTTTGGGGATTGGGAGGTGGGGGGTGTTTTTTTATTTTGGCATGTAGTTTTTTTTATATGATATTTTGTCTGCAGCCTTTTGTGGATAGATAACCCACAAGGATTCATATAACCTTTGTTTCCTGTTTTAACCCTGTGAAAGCAAGTTCTTAAAAGAAAAATTTTTTCGATTGTAGCTCTTATGAGCAGGACCGTTCTATTTTAGAAACTAAATCCTGCTTTTTTTTTTTCCCCCCCGGAAAAATTTGACTACCTACTTGTTGTGCTGTCCAAATAAAGGGGAAATATTATTTGATCAATAAAGTTTGGACTATTTTTAAATTTTTGGGGGGGGTTATTTCATTTTTAAAAGTTCAATTTTACAGCCCCCCCTAACACAAATTTTTTCGAGCAATATAAATCCAAATCTAGTTAGAGTGCACATACCCAAACTAACAAAAAAAAAGCTCCCTATTGCCCACAAAACAATGTTTTACCACTGAATAGGTCGTTTTTTAAATGTGCACAGCTTTTTTTTTCTACAATCCTTTTTAACATTAAAAATTGGCCCCCAATTTATTTTGATTTGGGGCCCTTTTACCGGGAAACAATTTCGCCAATGCCAAATACCAGAGAACGCAAAAAATAATTCCCATGTCATAACACATAAATGCAAAATTTTTTCCCAATGTCATATACACAGTAGAGATGCAAACAAAAATTTACCCAAAGTTTATATACACAGTAGAGATCAAACAATATTTACCAAACCCAAACCCCCAATAAACTGCAAACAAATATTTTCGAATGTCATTACACAATGGGGCACAGGAAAATGCTATGGTGCACAAATAGACCCAAATGGTTTGGAGGGGGCCTGAGCACTGTCATACGTCATCACTTTTTGTGGAAGAAATTTGCACACCCCAGAAGTGGTATGGGGGGGTGTTTGTTGATGGGGGTGTAGTTGAAAAGTTTAGTGGGAATTTCAAGTCATTTTTTGGTTTGTGAAAATTTTTCTTTTGTGGGAATTCCCCGCCACATCTGGACATGGGAAGATCGCTGTTCTCGGGCCAAAGGGGCTATCCTCATTTTAGGGAAACATTTCTAATAATTGTTGTATTTTCGTTGAAAACTGTCCAATTCCCGATACTTGAGCTACATAGCAGAGGTTTTAAGGTATCCATAGAAGTTATTGTTCTTTCCCAACTTACAGGTGGCAAAAGACCAAGCATACCCCAGGGGCCCTTTGAATCACGGGGCCCCGACAGGGAAAAATGACAGCCCCCCCCCCGCCAGAGGTTTATCCAAATTATATTTATGGTAAAAAAAACCAAAAAAAAATTATTAATACCAATCCCAACCATATTTCCCGTGAAATCTAAAAGAAAAACGTATAGTTCAAAAAATAAAATGTATGTTAATTGAGGGTTTGGGGTTCATTCACATGGGTGCTGTGGCCCGTAGAGTGTGAATCAGTGGTTTGTTTTTGTGGCTGGCCCTTTTCAGGCAACCATGTTACACTTTAAAAGCTGCAGGGCCTAAAATTTGACAAGATAGGTGCAATGACAGCCCGAAAACAGACAGTGAGCTTCAGGGCCCCTTTTTCCCCTGCCTTTCCCCGTCAGATTAAAACCTGTTTTTCATACAGCTGCTGTGTCCCCCTAGGGAAAAGGTGGGGACCAGCGACAGAAAAAATCACTCTTTATCTGTAAGGGCCAAGGACCTTGCGAATGTGGCATTTTTTCTTTTTTTTTCCCAGCTCATTAATTTCAATGGGGGTGCCTAACGTGTGGAACAGCAAAAATACTGCAGGGAAAATTATTTTAAAGTGTGTTGCACCTAACCGCACAGTAGTGGTGTCATGTGTTTTGGTGGTGTGAAAGCTCTGCTTTTCTAGATTGTGGAGGTGCAATTTTAAATTTTTTATCATTTACCCCGCGTACTTTTGCGGGGCATTTTTTCTTTGCGGCAGGAAAATGTGTGCTCTTTCATGCGTTTTTTGCACCACAAAAAGGGGTTTAAAAAAGTCCTAAGGGCCAGTTCACACTAAGTAACACATCTAGATGTGTTCCAGCTGTTTTTTGCATGCCTTTTTTTGAGCATTTTAGTGTGTTCCAGTCATTCTGGATGCATTTTTTCATTTCCAAAAGCATTCTGGATGCGTTTTTTGGTGTTCCAGTGCATTTTGGGGTGCGTTTTTGATGTGTTCCAGTGCATTTTTTTATGCATTTCCAGTTAATTTTTCCCCCCCTCTTCTTCTTCAATTAATTAGCAACAGTGCGTTTTAGGCTTTCAGGGGTTTTTACCCCGTCCCGGGGACTTTTTTATATAAAAAATGCAGCCTGTTTGACTTTTTTGCAGCACCCCCAACGCAAAAATGAAAAATCAAGCGCTGATGTGAACTATGACATTGAAAACCATATAACCTTCTTTTTTGGGGGTTTTTGGGTCAAAAAAGCAACTGAAAAAACATGAGTTTTTAACTCCCCAAATGTTAATATAGGGAAAGGGGCTGGAATGACCAGGAATTGTAATTAATCAAATTGTGGTGAGTACAATCAGGAATCGTATAATAATCAAGATCTAGTTGTAGGTGATAGGGGAAAGAGACGCAATAACTTGATCGGTAAATAGTTAAATAAAAAGTGTGGGGGCTGATACATAGATTTGCAGATGGAACAGGTGATGACAGGGGGGGGGGGGGGGGGAGGGGGGTTATAAGTTGTATAAGGAGAGAGGTTTAAAGGGCTCATTTACACTTGACTTTATTTCTAACTCCTGCCAAAACAGCCCTATAGCGTTTGACAGGCGTTTGGGAAGCGTTTTTAACGCTCCTCAAATGCTCCCCAATCGCCTATGCATGGTTTTGAGGCATTTGATAGGTGTTTGCTAAGCGTTAAAACTGCAACCACAAATGCCTGTAATGAATTAAATGGTATTAACATTCTGCAAACACCTCACAACCGCACCGAAAAACGCCTGCAGTGTTTTGAGGAGCGACACCATAGACTTGAATGGAAGGCTTCAACTCCTCCTGACTTGACATGAGGGCGCCAGTTTTGCCGCGACACAAAGCTAACGCTTCAGTGTGAACAACACTGTGTGCTGCCATGTGCAGAATTTTTATAGGCGTTAATGTACGACAGGAGCTGTGGAAGGACAGTGCATGCTAGATGACGGGTCACGCACTGACTGACGACAACCACCACCCACAGACCGGAGTTCCTCAGGGCGCGGAGTACTAAGTCCCAGGCTGCCTTCCACCAGTGGCCCTTGATGGTGGGACTTGCGCAGTCAGGAACAGGTGCGCGGCCCCCGAGTCACTTCAGCTGCGGTATGGCCACACCAATGGCGTGTTAGCTGGTAGGAAACCAGATCAGGACCAATAGCGTAGTCGGGCAGGCTGGGTCGTCAACAACGGATCAAATGGTTACAGAACAGGTCACAAGGCCCGGCTTTTCAGCAATGGGAGGTCAGATCAATGGAAGAATGCAGAGAATGTGTCTAGTCCAAAAGCGGAGTTCAGATTCCAGGAGAGTCACCATAGTATAAACCTGAAGCTATTGCAAACACTAACACCACATTACACAAATGCTGAGCGCATTTGCAGACAGCAGGCTTAAATATGATGGAACCACACCCTTCTGAGGAGGAAGTCTGCGGAAAGCCTGAAGGCATAAAGGTCTCCCACCATGCTTTGCAATGTTCATCTTGCATCCCAAGATGGACACCAGCACATGGGATGCACATGGCTCTGAGGAAAAGTAGGACCTTTGAACAGTTTGGGCACCAATTCACAAAAAGAACATTGGGGAACTGGAGAGAAAGTACAGAGATAAGGGCAACCAAAATGCCACGACCGCCAACTATTGCGAGGCATGGAGGAGATCAGCTATGAGACAGATTAGAGGAACTGAATTTATTCTCGTCTTGAGAAGAGGGTGATTAATGGGGGGATATATGATCAACATGTATAAATACATCAGTGTTCATATAGTGAAGCTTGGTGTAGAGCTATTCACCCTGAGGTCATCACAGAGGAACAAAGGGGGCACTCTTTACGTCTGGAGAAAAATAAATTTAATCTCGCAAAACACGGAAAGGTTTCTTTCACCTTGAGAGCTGTGAAAATGTGGAATAGACTCCCTCAAGAGTTGGGTTCTGGCCAGCTCAGTGGATTGCTTCAAAAAAGGCCCTGCTGGATTGTTTCTTAGATACACAGAATATAACTGGATTTACTAAAAACATTTATAGTAAAGTTTGATTTCAGGGAATATCTCTGATTGCCTCTCGGGGGATCTCAGGAAGGAATTTTTTTACCCAAGCAGGAGCAAATTGGATTGTGCCTTGCTGGGGGTTTTTTTGCCTTCTTCTGGATCAACTGTGGGTATAGGTTTTATCTATGGGTGAAACTGGATGGACTTTTGTCTTTTTTCAGCTCAGACTGAACTATGTAACTATATTGAAAGCCAATTTAGAGTTGAGTCCCTCCAATGGTAGGTATACTTAAATGGGCCTGTTTGTAAGAGGTCGAAAGTATACTTGCTTCAGCATAAAGAGATAAACTGGTGATGAGTCAAGGTGCCAGTGAACTCAGGCGAAACTAAGAGTTAGTCCAGGATCTTAGCAAGTGAGGTTGAAATAACATGAAAAAAAGTTGGGGAAGTGAAGAGAAAACCCCCCCGGGGGGGGAATACAAGATCCTGGAAGTTTGGAGGATGGTCTCGCTTCCACTAGTCAGCAGGGTTTGAGGCCCTCGGGCTTAGGAAGAATGGCAGGGCTTTTTGATGGGCTGTTGTGAATCTGTGTGGGCTACCATTCCTGGGGGCTCTACCTCCAGTATGGTGTTGGTGAGGAGTGAAGGGAGAGCCAGCGGCGTCAGTGATCTGAGCGTTCCGCTTCTCGAACGTCTTCCATCAAGGTGATTCACCTAATGGGGGGAAGGCGAAAGTCGTAATTCCAATCTGGTAGGTCAACAACTGGTAATTCCAAGGCAGTGCAAAAGTGTTCGAGGTCTTCCCCGGTACTTTTATAGGTTGACAGTGCAGCCATGGGCAGTTGCGAAGAGGCAAACAACGGAAAGTTTTCCATCGATATGTGATAGCGGTCAGGAATGGAACTCGCAATGGTTGGTGGGGACTCACCATGGCCTGTCGTGGGACTTGCCCAGTACCAGGTGCTAGGGCCAGCGGGATTGCTTCAGCAGCCAGAAGCTCACTCCTGCAAACAAGCCTCACCTGAGGCTTGATTTTGCAGGCGGTGTATTTAAGGGAAGTGGCCAGGCTCTTGCAGTCAGGGCCCTTGGTGTATTGTTCTCCAAAGCTGAGGCCCCTTGTATCCTTGCATCCTGGTCTGCTTCCTTGCCTGATCCAGACTCTGCTTTGAACTCCTCCCGTTGCCACCGACCTGGGTCACTCTTGACCAATCTTCACGCCTACACCTTTTGTTACCTTAAATGTCTCATCCCGTATAGGCAGCTAACCGACCGGCCCACCATGACTACGTTGTTCTCCATGTTTTATATACCTGATTTATATATCAGATAAGGTTTGGGTTTGCTTTGACACCTTGTTAATACATATTTGTGTTAGTTTTGACGGTTGGGTTTGTTGCAAACGCTGTGACCTATGTTTGTGTTGCGCTTAATTAAATAATATTGTTTTTACCACGCTATACAGTGGGCTCAAAAATAGTATTTAGTCAGCCACCAATTGTGCAAGTTCTCCCACTTAAAAAAGAGTGAGAGAGGCTGTAAATTGGGGCATCGCCATAGGTAGACTCAACATATGAGAGACAAATTGAGTAACAAAATCCAAGCACATCACATTGGTGATTTGGAACCAAGAATTTATTTGCAAATTATGGTGGAAATAAGTATTTGGTCACCTACAAACAAAAGCAAGATTTCTGGTCTTCACATGACCTGGTACTCTTCTTCTTTAAGAGGCTCCTCTGTCCTGCACTCATTACCTGTATCAATGGCCACCTGTTTGAACTTGTTATCAGTATAAAAGACAACTGTCCACAACAACTCAAACAGTCACATTCCAATCTCCACTATGGTGAAGACCAAAGAGCTGTTGAATGACACCAGAAACAAAATTGTAGACCTGCACCAGCTGGGAAGACTGAATCTGCAATAGGCAATCACGAGCTTGGTGTGAACAATAATCACTGTGGGAGCAATAATTAGAAAATGGAAGACATACAAGACCACTGATAATCTCCCTCTATCTGGTGGCTCCACGCAAGATCTCACCCCGTGGGGTCAAAATTGAATCACAAGAACGGTGAGCAAAAATCCCAGGACCACACGGGGGACCTAGTGAATGACCTGCAGAGAGGTGGAACCAACGTAACACAGGCTACCATCAGTAACACACTACACTACCAGGGACTCAGATCCTGCAGTGCCAGTGTCTCCCTGCTTAGTAGCCAGTACATGTCCGGGCCCATCTGAAGTTTGCTAGAGAGCATTTGGATGATCCAGAAGAGGATTGGGAAGAATGTTCATATGGTCAGATGAAACCAAAATAGAACTGTTTGATAGTAAACACAACTCGTCCTGTTTGGAGGAGAGAGAATGCTGAGTTGCATCCAAAGAACACCATACCTACTGTGAAGCATGGGGGTGGCAACATCATGCTTTGGGGCTGTTTCTCTGTCCTTCGCAAAGGGACCCAGGACGACTGATCCATTACAGGACAGAATGAATGGGGTCATGTATCGTGAGATTTTGAGTGCAAACCTCCTTCCATCAGCAAGGGATTGAAGATGAAACGTGGCTGGGTCTTCCAACATGACAATAATCCCAAACATACCACGCCTAGGGCAATGAAGAAGTGGCTTTGTAAAGAAGCATTTCAAGGTCCTGGAGTGGCCTAGCCAGTCTCCAGATCTCAACCCCATAGAAAACCTTTGGAGGGAGTTGAAAGTCCGTGTTGCCCATCGACAGCCCCAAAAAACAATCACTGCTCTAGAGGAGATCTGCATGGAGGAAATGGGCCAACATACCACAGCAACAGTGTGTGCCTCTACCTTGTTAAGACTTACAGGAAAATACGTTTGACCTCTGTCATTGCCAACAAAGGATATATAACAAAGTATTGAGATGAACTTTTGATGAATTGACTAAATACTTATTTTCCACCATAATTTGCAAATAAATTCTTTCCAAATCAGCCAATGTGATTGTCAGGATTTTTTTTCTCATTTTGTCTCTCATAGCGTTGAGGTTCTACCTATGATGCCAATTACAGGCCGACTTTCATCTTTTTTTTAAGTGGGAGAGTCTTGCACAATTGGTGGGCTGACTAAATACTTTTTTTGCCCCACTGTAACTGAAGTCTGTGTTTCCCTGTGTCGGTCCACACACCTCTGGTCATCGTCGGGGCCCTGACAATAGCTCTGGATCACAGCAGATTCTAGTAGTGGGCGGAGTTCTCTTCTACATTGGAGAGTGATATTGGATAGATCTTGGAAGATTATGACCTCTGTGCCCTGAAAGGAAATACGGTTGTGGTTTCTAGCTCTTCTAAGGATATTCTTCTCTTAAGCGAAGATTCACTAACAAAGCAGATCGCGTCCCTGGGCGGGTTTGTATTTCTGTGCATGGGTCTCAGAACTCTTTGAAGGCGCTCCACTTCTATTGGAGAGTTATGAGGTCTTTCTAGCAGGAAGGTTCTATAGCTTGGTAATGGGTATCCCCCTTACCCTGAGGTTGTGGCATCGGCCCCTGTTGACCGCAGATCTATCCATATGGCGTTTATTATTCCCTGAGGTGTACGGCATGAGATTCTGTCACTGCTGTACCTGGCATAAGGCTGTGTCATTGCGGGCTGTGACTCGTTCAACATTATCAAGTCTAAGGGCCATGGGATTGGGAAGTTGTCCATGAGATCTGAGATAGCTGCAAATACTGAGGATTTTATGTTTGCTGCTACTGCTTGCAGGTCCGCTAAGTTGAGCGGGTGTGCTCAGTTGCACTGGCAGTGCAGAACAGGAGTGGTCCCGGGCTGCAGCAATTTAAATGCTCACGAGCTGTAGTGCGGGAATGGTCACGGCTGAATAGCTGGGAGGGCTACATGTTACTGCGCTGAGGTGACCATGGATTGCAGAGTTGGTATGATCACGGGCTGCAGAGCTAGGGTGGTCACGAGCTGAAGAACTGAGGTGATCACGGGCTGCAGAATTAAGGTGGTCACAGGCTGCAGAATTGGGGTGATCACGGGGCTGTAGAATTGGGGTGGGGGTCACGGGCTGCAGATTTGGAGTGATCACGGGATTGCAGAATTTGGGTTATCACAGGCTGCAGAGCTGGGGTGATCACAGGTTGGAGAGCTGGAGTGGTCATGGGCAGCAGAACTGGAATGATCACGGGCTACAGAAATGGAATGATCACGGGCTGCAGAAATGGAGTGATCACAGGTAGCAGAGCTGGGTAAATCATGGGATGCAGAGCTGAGGGGATCACAGGGGAGAGGGTTGGGATACTCACAGGCAGATGAGCTGGAATGTGCTGGTGCTGAAGAGCAGGGATGGTGACAGGCTGTGCTGCAGTAATGGTCACTGGCTGTTTGTACAGGATGGTCTGGGAGAGCTATGTGTGCTAGCTGGCTGCTGCTGACGGGAGGCCTGAGAGGAGAGCTGGGACGGAGCCATATTGTCCCTGTGCTGGGTCTGGAATATCTTCGGTAGTATTTCTCTCCAGCTGTGTACCTTGGTCCCTAGGAAAGCAGGACCAGGATGCAGATTTCTGCTAACTTTTACTCATCCTGGAGCAGTGGGAAGCGCCTGTGGAGCTTCGGGATCAGGCGGCCATCTTTAAGTCGGGACCAGACCATGCCCCCCACAGTATTTCTGCTATAGGGTGGTCAGAAAGCCGTTAAAGAAAATTAATAATAGATATTTTTTACTACACAGTAAACATTCTCTTGATGGCATTCAGGTGTGTGATAATGCAGCAGTGGGGGTTTTCTGTCAATATGTGTTTGGCAGCAGGGATCTCTTGCAAGGCATATATTTGCTGTCAGCAGAAGATGTTTAAAGCTTAGCTTTTTACATAGTGTTGTGTTGTTGCACATACTTTTAGTGGTGTTATCCTTTGCCACTATATTACCCTTTTACATGACTTCTAGGTACATTTTCTGATCTTACAGAGACATTTATGTAATGGTTTGTTGTGCATCCTAGCATTCATTTTTGATCAGCCAGTTACATTATAAGCATTAGCAGGCCATACTGTATGGTACTAATGTTCACTGGGTATTGTCCAGCCCATCCTATATTACCTTCTATCGTATTTTCTGTCTATATGTTGGAATGTGTTTTGCGTTTTGTTAAGATGTTTTAGACGTTTAAGTAATGTCTTGTTGGACATGGCAACACTTATTTTGGGAAGTGGTGCACCCAGTTAGTGTTTTTCAACTCTAGTACCTTTACATGACTTCCTTCATAGAGGATATAAGTCTATTTACTACAAATAATGCTTGCTCTACAGCACTTGTATAATAATGTACCTATTAAATTTTTAAACATTTTTAAAAAAATGCCTTAATTGAGCTTCTGGTGGTCTCTAAATAATATCACATTGTTATATTTCTTTATAGCTATCATAGTAGAAGTGTGTATCTGTGTCTGTTACTCACAAGGAGTCAGTGCATTTTATGGAATGCCATGTCTTTATATTGCAGCATTTA
>CATNWA010003516.1:0-18076 GCA_951230385.1 Staurois parvus | reverse complement strand
GCTGGTTGCAAAATATCTGATTCATTACTTACTGGGGTGAACAGGTTTCCAACTTTGGCCCGCCACACCTGAAGGTTGATCCCCCCAATTCCTCCCCCCTGTCTGATAAATGGATCTTCATCTCACACTTTCATAAGGGAATTTTCCCCCTTTCTATCACACAGCCCCTAAAAAACGGGCACAGCCCTCGAAAACCATTTTCAAAGTCAACTTAACCCTTTTGGAAAAAAAATCCATCCCCTAGGATTTATGAGTAGTCGGTTGTAACGGGCCTTTACCTTTTGGGGATCGATTGTAAAATTTTCCTTCGATTTTACCAAAAATTCTTAAATATGAAGTCAAACCGAAACAACATGTTAAATTTGTACCCCAATTAGGCAGTTTCCTTTGGGCAAAAAATTTTGGGGAAAGGGAAAAAAGCAAAAGGGGCCTTTTTTCAAAATTTTTTGTAGTGTAGGGCCAAATTGTCAGGGGGCCCTCCTCTGTTCTTCGGGGCCCTTTTTTTTAGGGTTTTTTTGGGACCTGGGTTTGAATCTCAGAGCGGGAGAAATCTAAACCCCCAATCTTGTATATCTCAGACCGGGTGTTATTAAAACCAATCTATTTTATCTCAAGGGGGTGTTCTCCCCCAAAATCAATGTTTTATTAAAGCCCGGGGTTTTATATTGAACCAATCTATGTTACCCTCAGGGGGGGTTTATCTGAACAATCATGAAACTCAGAGCGGGTGAAAACTAAACCCAAATTCTATTATCTCAGAGGGGGGTGATACCCTAAACCAAAAAAGTTATCTCGGGAGGGGTGTTAAACTAAACCCAAATTTCAATGTAAAAATCCAGAGGGGTGAAAACCCTGAACCAATCATGTAAATCTCAGCCCCCGGGTAAAATAAAAAAACCAAATCTATGTATATCTCGGGCCCGGGGTGAAAATTGAACCAATCTTGTAAATCCCCAGACTGGGGGTTTCCCCGGCAAACCCAACTATGTAACTCAGCCCGGGTGATTCTAAAACCAATCTATGTACCCTCAGAGCGGGGTGATATCTGAACCAATCTTTGTATCTCAGAGCGGGTGAAATCTGAAAAAAACAATTATATCTCAGAGGGGTGATATATAAACCCAATTTAGGGATATCTCAGTCGGGTGATACCCTGAACCAATTATTTATAATGTTTACAAGCGATGGAAAGCCCCCCAATCAATACAAAGGACTTTTAAAAATCTTTTTAAACGTCTTCTCTAAGTCTGAATTTTTAAACCCTAAACCAAAAGCCCTAAAGAGAAAAAAAGATTCTAATTTCCTTTTTTTTAAACCACTGAATTTTTGAGGTTTTTGAATGACAAAGTATGATTTACTGTTGTGCCCCAAAGGGGCCCGGGGGAAATTAATTTAAAAAACACAACCAAGCACCGGGTTTCGGGCACAAGGGTTTTTAGAAAAGTGGCCAGTGACCCAAAATGGGTTTTTTTGTGTTGCGGTTAAAACCCCAGTTTTCTCTTTTGTATGTGGTCACATACCACTTAGCCCTGTTTTACCTTCTAAATGACCCCCCCGACTGATTGGCCCCGGGGTTTAAGCAGCCGCCCCCCAACCGCCCTTTGATTTTTGGAGTTGCAGGTTTAACTTGATTATTTTTATAAATTTTTGAGGTTTTACTCCTTAAGTGGGAAAAATTAGACAACAAAAAATTGGGGAAAGAGGGAGTAGCCAGTGGTTGAAAAGTGTTGACCGGGGGGCCCCGGAGACCCCGAGTTCAAATCCACACAAGCGCTGTAGCCCCCAAGGGGGAAAAACCCAGGGAAACGCGGTAACCCCAAGTGGGAATTCCTTTAAACCCACGGAAGATCCCGAGGGGCAAGGGTCGAAGGTGCTGTAGCCCCCCAAAGGACAAGTAAAATGGAAGCAACAGTAAAACTGGGAGCTAAAATTTCCCCTGAGGGAAAAGGCCCGGGGCCATGGACAACCCACCAGTTGCCCCCTTTTTCCCGGGCCCCCCCACAGCCTTTGTAACATGTTTGGTCATCACTTTAAAGGTTGTGGCCCACCCACCCTTTTCCCGGCCCCCAGGGTCTGGGGACTTCACGGGCAACATTTAAAAATTTCAAGGGGTGTTTTCCCGGGGCACCCCGGGTTCAAAAAGCAGGGGATTTTGGTTTTTTTTTGGGCCCCTCAAAAAAAATTTTTTAATATAAACAACCCTCCCCCACCCGGGGTACTGCACAGCCCCCTGAAACCCCTTGCTGGTGGGACTGGGTGTAGCTTTTCCCCATTTCCCTTTTCCCAAACCAACGGGGGATCCAGGTGCTGTGCAGCCCCCAGGGACCCCACAAAACACAAGGCTTTTCCCTAGGGGTTTTAAAAACCCCGGGTTTCCCCCCAGCAGACCAGCCAAGTTTTTACCCTTTTTAAATCGCCCAGGGCTCAAAAGCTGAAGTACTCTTTCCCTTCTATTTCGGGAAATAAAAAAAAGGGGTCCAATTTAAAAAAAAAACCCAAAAAAACTACTGTAAAAAATTACCTAAAAGCCTGCGTTAAATTATAAAACCCAAAACTTATATTGTTTTCCTATAAACTGCCCCCAATTTTATTGCATTTGTGAAGGGAAAAAAAAAAAAAACCCAACAAAGCTGATATCAAATCTGTGGGTGGCATTAAACCCAAAAAATACCCCAAAATTTGATACAGTGTAAATTTTTAAAACCCAAAAAACAAGAAATCTGTGCTTTGATTTTAATTAATACACCCAACAAACTCACTAGTAAAAACCAAAATGAGCATGAAAATTTAAACAAGGGTCAATGCTAATTATACATAGTTTAATATAAAAATAAAATAAAAAAACTCCAATTCATAAAAGTGAAGCCCAAAGTGCTGCAAAAACAAAAATTTTAAGCCCACCCAAAATCTTTATATATATTTAGCCCGGGCCCGGGGAAAAAAAAAAGGATAAAAATCCACCCATTTTAAACCCAAAAAAAAAAAAAAAAAAAAGTTAAAAACCTACCCCCACAGCTGACCCAGAAAAAGGGGCAAAAAAACCCAGCAAAGCCGATCCAATTTGCTCCTGTGGGAAAAAATTCCTTCCTGATCCCCGGAGGGGCCCGTTTGGCTATTCCCCGGATCAATTTTACCTATAAAATTTTAAAATTTTCTGTGTACCCAAAAAAAACAATAAAAGGATTTTTCCTACGGCAACCCACTAAAGCGGGCCAAACCAACTCTTGAGGGAGTCTATTCCACATTCTAAACAGCTCTCACTGTGAAAAAACCTTTCGGTGTTTGGAGAAAAAAATCTTTTTCCCTCCAGACGAAAGAACCCCCCCCTTGTCCTCTGTGATGCCCTCAGGGTGAGTAACTCTAAAACCGATTTTAAACTATATAAACCACTGATGATATGGGTTTTAAGGCCCTTTTACATCCAAAGGTGAAAAAAAAATCAGCAAACTCCACTTTTTTTGGCGACACCCCCGTGTTTTCAAAAAAGATTTTCCCCCAATCCGGGGGGGACACCAAACTTTTATGATTTTACCCAAATCTTGATAAGCAAAGCTTTGGGGTAAAAATTTCAATCCCATTTGAGAGTTTTTCCCTCCAAACGGAGTCCCCTTCGCAAAACAAATGCTTGTACAAGGGTTTGGGAATCCTTTTTCAAAATCACCCCGTCACGGGAAAAGGGGAATAAGAAAGACCCAATAAAGCGATTCAATTCAAAAATTTCCAATTGTTTTAAAAAACCCAAAGCAAAATATTTCCAAAGACATAGTTATCGCACCCCCAAAAAATCGACCAATCCTGAAAAGGGTGGGGTGATCGCCTCTGCGTCTCACCTGAACATCCTCCCCGGGGGCCGGGGGCATCACTTCCGCAGGGCGTATGAGGGGGATCCCGGGTTTGAAAGAAATTTTTCGTGGGGCCCTTTAAACCCCTGCATGTTTCGCCCAACCCGCCCAAAGGAAAATTTGATTTTTTTTTTTTAAATGTGTTTATATATTATTGAGGGTGAAATTTAAACATTTTTGAGCCTTTATGCTATTTTTTGGGTGCTCCCCATTTTTGGGTGTATTGTAAAATTAGGTTTTAAATAATGCCAACATTTGCTCAGCTCTCTACGTACATAACAAACTTGTGGCCGTATCCCCAACCCCTCACCTACAAATAACTGCACTCTACTTATAAACAAACTGAAACTCATTTAAGGTGGCTGATTTGGAGAACTTGGCCTATAAAACAAAATGGTTATCTCCAAGCCCTTGGAATTCAGATTTTACTTCTGAGCCATATTCTTTCCCCCCCTGACCTTCCCTTCAAATGGGGAGCCAAAAAGCTGTTTCCCCTACTAGGGCCCTATTCTCCCTTTTTTTTGTTCTGAAGGAAGGGGGAAGGTTTTAGCTGCATTTGTACCGGGCAGTTTGTGAGCCCCATGCAGAAAAAAAGTGTTTGAAACCAACATTTTTTTAGTTTTGCAGGGTGGAAATTCCCCCCCCAACCTCCTCCAGAGAAAGCTTTGCATTTTTTGGGAAGACATAAAGCTTTCTCTGAATGGTGCCATGTCAAGTGGCCAACCTCCTGTGTGCACAAGAAAGCAGGGAAAGCCGCTCAGCATGGGAATGGAAGCTATGGAATCAGGGGAAAACGAGTGCCTTTACGGGGATTTCCCAGCTTCTCCCGGGGGTCTCCAAACGTTCTAAGCAAGGGGCCATTTACTTCAAACTTTAGGGGGGCTGGATTTGGGGCCCAGGGGGGGTGAAAATGTCTTAGCATCAGTCAGCGGGAATGCAATGCCCCCCCCATTTGGTAATTGAGGGGGGTATAGTGCCCCATCATTGGTAATGGGGGGGTATAGTGCCCCTCTTGGTATCAGTGGGGGGAATAGTGCCCCCCTTTTTTTCAGTGGGAGGTAGTGCCCCATATTTGGGATCAGTGGGGGGTAGTGCCCCCCATTTGGGGTCAGTGGGAGGAAAAGTGTCCCATCATTGGGGATCAGTGGGAGGAATAGTGCCCCATATTGGTTCAGTGGGGGGAATAGTGCCCCTCATTTTGGGGTCAGTGGGGGGAATGTGCCCCACATTGGTGTCATGGGGGGAATAGTGCCCCTCATTGGTTCAGTGGGGGGGAATAGTGCCCCTTTATTTTGGGAAATTGGGGAAAGGGAAAAGTGCCCCATATTCTCCCACTGACGCATCGTGGGGGGGACTATTTCTCCTGTTAAAGTCAAAGAAAAGGACACGTTCCCTCAACTGACACGAATGTGGGCATATTTTCCCACTGATCCCAAAGGGGGCACTATTCCCCCCACTGACACAATGTGGGGGCACTTTCCCCCCCAAGTACCAAAAGATGGGGGCCCATTCCCCACTAAAAACCAATGATGGGGCACTATTCCCCCCACTGAAACCAAAGAGGGACCTTTCCCCCACTGATACCAATGATGGGGACTATTCCTCCCAGTGGGCACAATGATGGGGCACTATTTCCCCCCACTGTCCCAATGATGGGCTGTATTTTTTCCCTGATACCAAAAGGGGCATGTTCCTCCCCCACCCAATGGTGGGGCATGTTCCCCCCCGATACCAATTGGTGGGCACTGT
This sequence comes from Staurois parvus, assembly GCA_951230385.1. Taxonomy (NCBI): domain Eukaryota; kingdom Metazoa; phylum Chordata; class Amphibia; order Anura; family Ranidae; genus Staurois; species Staurois parvus. The sequence continues at coordinate 12,485 of CATNWA010003516.1, read as the reverse complement.
TCCTCCCACCGATACCAATGGCGGGGCACTGTTCCTCCTCCGACACCATGGCGGGGGACTGTTCCTCCCACCACACCCAATGGGGGGCATGTTCCTCCCCCCGCCCAAAAGGCGGGGCACTGTTTTCCCCCCACCGACACCCAAAGGCGGGGACTGTTCTCCCACCCCACCAAAGGCGGGCACTGTTCCTCCCACCCACAGCAATGGGGGGGGGCTCGTTTTCCCCCACCCCAACCAATGGCGGGGCACGTTCCCCCACCGACAGCAATGGCGGGGGTCTGTTCCTCCCCCCGACACCAATGGCGGGGCTTGTTCCCCCCCGACACCAATGGCGGGGCAGTTCCTCCCACCCAACCAATGGCGGGGCTCTTTTTCCCCCACACCAAAGGCGGGGGCACTGTTTTCCCCCCCACCCACACCCAAAGGCGGGGCACTTTCCTCCCCCCCGACACCAATGGCGGGGGGAAATGTTCCTCCCCCCCGAAAAAATGGCGGGGCACTGTTTTCCCCCCACCGACACCCAAAGGCGGGGCACTGTTCCTCCCCCGACACCATTGGGGGGGGACTGTTCCTCCCACCGACACCAATGGCGGGGACTTTTCCTCCCCCCGACACCAATTGGGGGGGCACTATTTTCCTCCCACCCACCCAAAGGCGGGGCCTATTCCTCCTCCTAATACCAATGAGGGGGACTATTTCCCCCCATGACACCAAAGACGGGGCACTTTCCTCCCCCTGAACCCCAAGCGGGGATATTCCTCCCATGACACCAATGAGGGGACTATTCCTGCCACGACACCAATGAGGGACACTATTCCCCCCTGACACCAATGGGGGGCCACTTTTCCCCCCTGAAAACAATGAGGGGGCATATTCCTCCCACTGACACCAAGGGGGGGAGGGGGCCTATTCCTCCCGACCCCAAAAGACGGGGCACTATTCCTCCCACTGACACCAATGGGGGGCATTTTCCTCCCACTACACAATGCGGGGGCACTTTTCCCCCCACTGACAAAAAGCGGGGCATATTCCGCCACTGCACCATGGGGGGGAAATTTTTCCCCTGCCATGAACCAATGAGGGGCACATTCCCCCCACTGACACCAATGACGGGGCACTTTCCTCCCACTGCCCCAATGACGGGACATTTTCCCTCCCACTGACACAAGCGGGGCACTATTCCTCTCCGGACACAAGCGGGGCACAAATTCCCCTGGTAAAACCAAGATGGGGCACTTTCCCTCCCACTAAACCCCAAATGATGGGGCACTTTTCCCTCCACTGTACCAATGATGGGGCACTTTTTTCCCCCCCTAAACCCCAAATTTGACGGGACACTTTTCCCCCCACTGACCCCCATGTGGGGCCTTTTCCTCCCATGACACCAATGGGGGGGCACTATTCCTCTCCTAAAACCAAATGCTGGGGCACAACTTCCCGGGTAAAACCAATGATGGGGGGGGGTTTACTCCCCCCTATGCAGAGACTTTTTCTACCCCCAGGGGCCCACAGCCCCGGCCCCCCCCTAAAGCCTGCAGGACAGTAAAGGGCCCTTTGTGTAAAAAGTTTGGAGACCCCGGGTTACCCCCTCAGTCGCGAAAAAAATACTCATGATTTGTTTGGGGTGAGTGATTGTAAAGGGGACGCCACCGTGACACATATGTTTCATCAATCACAGGGACAGGGGGGGATAAAAAAGGATCTAATAATTTCCCCCATTTTGTATTTGTACCCTTTTTAAGTTTTAAAGTATTAAGTTAGTTTTTTGTGGGTTATTAAAGTTTAATGAAACTGTTTTCAGTTGTTCAAGGATGATAACAGAAGCTAAAAGGGACCCTGAAAAGTTTTTGTCTGTTTTTTTTTCCCAAAAAGTTAGACAAAAAAATTTGTCCCAAAGAAATGTATAGTCAGTTTCATGTAGTTACTCTGAGGAAATTTACAAGTTGCATTTTTGAAAACTCGTCCCCCCCCCCTTATATTTCTGTAGTCATAAATTTTTTAAATGTCTAATAAATTTGAACTTCTGAACATAAGCTGTCGTATTTCCGTGTTAAGGGGGGGTTTCCCCGAATTCTGCAGATAAACCAGGAATCTCTCCCCAGACCGGGGTTCTGAGGGGGGGAAAAAATCTTCCTTTCCCGGGGGGGTCGTCCGGGAGACCCCCCACCTCACTTGGTAAGTAACCTTTTGTCTTTTTTTTGATAAAAAAATTTTCTTTGCCTGTGTTTAGGAAGGTCTTTAATCATTCTGTATTGTCTTATAGACCCGTGATAACCTGTAGCTGCTTTTGGGTTTTAAAGCAGACTTAACTCTTTGGTAAGAGTTACAAAATAGTGCACTTTAATAAAAAAAAAAGGGTTTTTTTTTGGTAAACACAGTTCTTTTTTTTGGGTTTAAAACAGTGAAGAGATAACTTTGGGAATTATCAAGAGGTTAATAAGTTGTGGAGCAGATTCTGGTACATACAGCAAGACACTTCCCCTAGGTCCGACATGTCAGCTGTGGCTCTTGATGGGGCCCCAGATGTGTTTGTAGATGGCTCATGTTCTAGGCCAAATGATAGTACTCTTACCATGCAGGATACGGCATTGTGCAACTTCCTGACAAAATACTCGAGGCAAAGCCAATTCCATATCAGTCAGCCCAAGCAGCCGAACTGATTGCCCTTACAAGAGCATGTCAATTATTTGCAGGACAGGATGTCAACATTTACACAGACTCCAAGTACGCCCATGGTGCTGTACATGATTTTGGGGTCATTTGGAGAGAAGAGGATTCATTGCTGCTGATGGCAAAACCATATCTCACTCTTCTTTGATATCTGATCTACTCAAAGCCATTACAGTTACCAAAAAACATTAGCCATTCTACATTGCAGGGCACATACAAATCACAGAGATCATATTGCCAAAGGAAATGCATTAGCAGATAAGGTAGCAAAGGAAGCCGCATTACAACAGGTGGCCAGTGAGCAGATGCCTTTGCTCACTTCAGGCGTCACAACTACCCCACATGACCAGATGTATGCAGATTTACAAAAATTTGCTACAAAAGTCGATTAGCAGACTGGGATGGTTCTGGAGCACAACTAGATCCAGCTTCTGGTCTAGTGTGCTTAGAGGGGAAACCATGCATTCCCATGTCAAGTGCCCCATTGTTCATTGCACAGTACCACGGTCTAGGACATAGAGGATGGAAAACAACATGTGAAACATTATTGCAGGATTTTTACATTACAGGCTTATCTAGGTTGGTGAAAGAATATGTTTCTAGGTGCATTACATGTATAAGGAACAATCCACAGAACCCAAGAAATCACAACACCAGCATCTAGTGTACCCAACTACACCTTTCACCCATTTACAAATAGATTTTACCCACATGCCAAAAACAGGACAGAGGCAAGAGTTTTTGTTGGTAATGGTGGATATGTTCAGCAGATGGGTGGAAGCATTTGTCACTAATAAAGAAGATGCACAAACTGTAGTCAGAATTCTCACACAGGAGATAATACCCAGATGGGGATGTCCGCTGCAGATAAATTCTGATAACGGACCAGCTTTTGTGGCCAAGGTATGTCAAGATTTGGTAAAAGTACTTAAGATAGATTGGAAGTTTCATATTCCCTATCATCCTCAAAGTTCGGGTATAGTAGAAAGGATGAACAGGACAATTAAGGATAAGTTGAGGAAGGCCACTGGAGGAACCTATACCCACTGGAAGAAGATGTTACCTGCAATTCTAGCAGAGGTAAGAATGACACCTAATAAGACTACAGGGTTATCTCCTTTTGAAATATTAATGGGAAGACCGTTCCCCACTCCTTGGGCTAGACAGCCACTTATGTTAGAAAGAGGGGACCTTGACCTGGTACAACAAGAATATGTGAGAAAATTGATTCAGAGTTTAGATCAGGTTGAAAGAAATGTTGCTCGCACTTTTTCTCCTTTATCTTTTCAGGAACCAACACACCTTTTCCAAGTGGGAGATGTCGTAGTGGTCCGCCAACTCGCTAAAGACAAGAAGCAAGGCTACCCCTTTGGACCACCTACTACGGTGATAGCGGTTACCAGAACGGCTGTTCTGGTGGAGAATTCCCAGTCCTGGATCCATGCTAGTCGAGTGAAGAAGGTGAACCAAACACCTGAGAAACACGAAATGGAAAAAGGAGGTGAAGTAGTAGAAAAAAATCCTCGAAGAGCGGGTGAAGTAAGTGAGAAAGACCCTGAAGATGACATTCCTTACTGCCCCTCATGGTGCTTTGAAACTCTGGGTCCTATTGGGCACACTGACTGTGCTCTTTTTCCTGCCAGTATGGATCCTAACTAACTGTATTTATCACCCTGAGGACTTGGGTCTAATAAAAGGTATCTGTGGTCAAGGACTAGTTTTAAATGAGACCCAGATAACCAAAAGTGAAAGAAAGTCAAAAAGAAGTTTTGAAGAGAACAATCCTTTTTCAGGAAAAATGTTGATGATGCAGTTTAAATATGCTTATGCTCAAAAGTCAGGTTCTGATAAATGTTGGATATGTAGTAAGTTACATCCTAGCACATATGAAATTCCTCTTCTGGCCGCTCCAGTCAAAATATTTTTGTTAATAAAAGGGAATGTAAGTATTGGTTTGACCAATATTACTTCTAATGCCACCATATCTTTTCCAACTCTGGGAGTCACTCAACTCCCCGATTGGTGTTTTAGACTGGGGAATACTTCCCACAAGGGAAAGGGAATGTGCTCTCAGTCCATATTAAATATCTGATCCTGGAAGGAGGGATGGAACTTCTTCTGTGAAACTCTGGCAAGTAAATGGTAAAACCCTGAATGAAAGTTTAGAAGGGATACAAGATAATGTGGGGAAAACTATGTTTGGAAAACTTCTTTTTTATTTTACACTTGTTGTCACCCCTGAATTTCATTCTGCAATACAAAAATTGCCGATCTCCTTGGGAAACAATACCTATATCTGTTGTGGTAAGATCTGTTACCCTTGGATACCGAGTAATGTCCAGGGCTGGTGCTATGTAGCCCAATTAGTGCCAATTATGGCAGCTATAGACCAGAAGGAACATCAGGTAAAAGCCAGTACATACCCAAAACACCAACTAACTCTGAGACAGAGAAGGGAAACCAAACAAGAAAAGGTAGATCTATTCTCTACAGGGGATAAGGTTTGGTCATGGTTTCCTACTACACTGGATGGGGAATAACACTTATGAACAAAATAAATAATTACACAAACATTATTGATGACATACTGGAGAGGAACTCTAAGGACATAGGGTTGCTAAATACTGAGACCAGAGCTATTAGAAAACAGCTGGAGATGCAAGAATTAGCTATTGAAAGTATGAGTGCTGCTCTGACAGGTTTGTGTGAGATGACAGAGGATTATGAATGTTGTACTTGGATATATAATACCACAATGACTGTTCCAGATTATTATGAAATAATAAAGCAACACAGGGAACAGGTAGATGGTTTGATGGAAGAAGCTAGAGCTATAGGAAAAGATGGATGGACTCCTTTTGATTGGTTAGGATCAGGATTTGGTTCCATCTTTTCATGGATGAAAGGTATCGCTGTAAGCATAGTCATGATATTGTTTTTTGTTTTATCTTTATATCTACAGTTTTAAATGCTCATTATATTGCATTGCTAGAGCAACCAAGCCGCAAAATACAAATGAAGGTTATCTAGTTTGTACTAAAAGATGTAACATTAAAAGGAATTGTAGATCAGAATTCATGATCTACAAGGACGTTGTAACTACCCAAATGCAACTAAAATGACATCAATTGTTTATGTAATACAGTAGTAAATGGTTCTTATGTGGTTTCTTCATTGCCACAATTATTCAACCCCTTAAAGACTACCACTCTGAAAGAACAGAGGTTCATACAGGTGCTTTCCATCAGGTATTGAAAACACCTGTGGATGTCACCGAGCAGCAATCAAGCATAATAAGCACCAATTAGGCAGCTTTAAAATGACTGTGATACTCAGCTCCTTCTAGACATTTACTGGTGTGGTTACAAACATGGTGAAGGCAAGAGAATGGTCCAGGAAGACAAGAGAAGAGGTGATTTCTCTTCACAGGAAGGGCAATGGCTATAAGAAGATTGCAAAGATGTTAAACATACCAAGAGACACCTTAGGAAGCATCATTCGCAAATTCAAGGCAAAGGGCACTGTTGAAACGCTACCTGGTCGTGGCAGAAAGAAGATGCTGACTTCGACTGCTGTGCGCTACCTGAAGCGTAGAGTGGAGAGAAGTCCCCGTGTGACTGCTGAGGAACTGAGAAAAGATTTGTCAGATGTGGGTACAGAAGTTTCAGCCCAGACAATAAGACGCACACTGCGTAATGAAGGCCTCCGTGCCAGAACTCCCAGGCGTACCCCCTTGCTGTCTCCAAAGAATAAGAAGAGTCGACTGCAGTATGCCAAAAGCCATGTGGACAAACCACAAAAGTTGTGGGATAGTGTTCTGTGGACTGATGAAACAAAATTAGAACTGTTTGGGCCCATGGATCAACGCTATGTTTGGAGGAGGAAGAACAAGGCCTATGATGAAAAGAACACCTTGCCTACTGTGAAGCATGGTGGAGGGTCAATCATGCTTTGGGGCTGTTTTGCTTCTGCAGGTACAGGGAAGCTTCAGCGTGTGCAAGGTACCATGAATTCTCTTCAGTACCAGGAGATATTGGATGGAAACGTGATGCAGTCCGTCACACACCTGAGGCTTGGGAGACGTTGGACCTTTCAACAGGACAATGATCCCAAGCATACCTCCAAGTCCACTAGAGCATGGTTGCAGAGGAAAGGCTGGAACATTTTGGAGTGGCCATCGCAGTCACCAGACTTAAATCCGATTGAGAACCTCTGGTGGGACTTAAAGAAAGCAGTTGCAGTGCGCAAGCCTAAGAATGTGACTGAACTGGAGGCCTTTGCCCATGAAGAATGGGCGAAGATACCCGTAGATCGCTGCAAGACACTTGTGTCAAGCTATGCTTCACGTTTAAAAGCTGTTAAACTGTAAAAGGATGCTGTACTAAGTACTAAGATTGAATGTCACTTGGGGGTTGAATAAAACTGATAATGCTGTGAGCACAGAAAAGACATTTGTGGTTATTTCATTATAAACTGTTATGTTATATTTGTCTGACCTACAAGTGCCTCTTTAATGTAAATGTAAGCAAGATGACTGAATGATCAAAAGCAATGTCAAACTGGCCAAAACACTCAATTTCAGTGGGGGTTATGAATAATTTTGGCCACAACAGTATGTTTTAAATGCTCATTATATTGCATTGCCAGAGCTACCAAGCCGCAGAATACAAATGAAGGTTATCTAGCTATGTACAAAAAGATGAATGAAGTAAAGAATTGAGATCATGTTCATGATCTTGAGGGGATTGAAAGGATCTAGATAACTTCCATTTTGTATTATGTACGCCCATTTTAAGTATTAAGTATTAAGTTAGTTTTTTTGTAGAGATATTAATAAGTTTAATGAAACTGTTTTTTCAGTTGTTCAAGGATGTATCAACAGAAGCTAACATGACCCTGACAATGTCTTTGTCTGTCTGTTTTCCCCTAGAAAGTTAGCAAAACAATTTGTACCAAGAAATGTATATGTTATGTTTCATGTAGTTAGCTCATGATGGAAATTTACAAGTTACAGTTTTGAAACTCGCTCCCCCCCCCCTCCCTTATTATTATCTGTAGTCTATATAATCTTATTAATGTCTAATAAACTTTGAACATCTCTGAACATAAGCTGTCGTGATTTCCGTGTTCAAGGGGTGTTCCCAGAATTCTGCTGATAAACCAGGAATCTCTCCACAGACCGGGGTCTCTGAGGGGAAAAGAAAATCATTCCTTTCTCTGCCGTTCGGATCTAAAGGAAAGTTTTGTTGGAAGAGGAATATGTCCTAAAGAATCAGAAGAGTGGAGGTGAAGCTCTGATGGACGGCTCCTTTTCCCAGCTGCGTGGAAGTTGGGGATTTATCTGGCAGTGATGTAGTTACACTGAGCCTGGACTTGAAGAAATCAATTGATTGTGATCAGCTCGCAGTTTTCCTTGTCAAGCAGAGAAGGTATAAACTACTTTATACGCCTGCGTGTGAAACAGAAACTCTGAATAATTGACACAAATGTACGTGCCGCGCCCGCAGCGGGTGCAGGCTTTCCTCCATTTCCTTAAAGGAAACCTGTTAGAGATGACGGCACCTTCTGAAAAGTGCTGGGAGCCTGGACTGTCATGATGAAATCACGTGTACTGCAGTAATCCCTGAACACAACTTGTATCAGCCTCTTGGAGTTCAAGTGCAGCAAAGCTCAGTCTGGGAGAGGGAGAAGAAGCACAAGCAGCCAGTTTTGTATGCGAGTACTTACAAGGGACATGCTGATCAGGAGGACCAGGAACAAGCAACTTCTGACTTTACTTAGACCTTACTCTGGGCTGTTTTAATTCAGGTCATTAATTGGGAAAGTGTTGAAGCCTTATGACTGTCAGGCAACTAGCATTTCCAGAGAGGGGGGGTCAGAAAAGGCAGCTACCATATATTTTACATACCAGGCCAGGGTCACTTAGCTAATGCTGCCAGATACATAGATTGAAATAACATATGTGGAGACTGTTTTCCCTGCCAATATATTTGTATTTCTGCCCATCCAGTTTCTGAGAGTTACCCAGCTCTGCCACGCAGCATCACAGTCCCCCCTGGAAGGGTAAAAATATCAGATTTTTTCTCTCCTGCAGTTAAAATAACACTTACAGTTCTTGTTCTTCTCCCCAGAATTGTAACTGGGGACAGTGAAAGAGAAGCAGCAGACTGAGGAGCTCATCCTTTATTTCATGCACTCTGCTCTCTCCTCCTTTCAGCATGGCCCTTGCAGGGGCGGACTGACCATCTTGGAAACTCGGGCACTGCTCGAGGGCCCCTTGGTCCAGTAGGGGGCCCCATAAAAAGCCCCTGGTACCTTTTCATAGGCTTTTTTGAGTTTGGGACAAGGACACAGGGGCCCCATGATCCCCTATTGCCCGGGGCCCCACGAGTTGTCAGTCCGCCCCTGGTAGGAAGCAGACATTGCCATAGGTCTAGATGTTATAGCCATCGTCTATCCTGCTGTGCAGAGTACATTTACACAGCAGACTGAATTAAGCAGACTACACACAATGGTCTGGGGGCCTGTGACAGCAAAGTGACAACCATGATTTTGTCAGTCCGCCCCTGCTCCCTTGTTAAGTACTCGCAGTACAACTGTCTGCTTTGTGCTTCTTCTCCCTCTCCAGACTGAGCTCTGCTGCACTTGAACTCCAAGATGCTGACACCAAGTTGTATTCAGGAACGTACACAGGCTTGTATTTAAAACAAAAAAAAACAAAAACACACAGCAACCATTGATATAGTATATAATACCAGGGGGATCCTGTGCACTCTGGACCCCTGAAACCTAGGACACAAGTCCACAGTGCAGCCCCTGTATTCTCCATTCTCACAGATCCCCCTAAAAGAAAAATCACAAAAATGTGGCAAAAGGAACGCAGCTGAAATACATTTCTATACAGCTTGCAGTCGGGGGGAGGTGAACGCACACAGCTGAGCCAGATTTTACCCACCCCCCAACCTCTTCTCCTTAACCACTTTGCCTACTAGGCACTATACCTACCCCCTTCCTTACCAGGCCCAATTTTCAGCTTTTCAGCGCTGCCGCACTTTGATTGACAATTGCGGCGGTTCATGCAACATTGTACCCATATGAAATTTTGATCATTTTTTTCTTGACAAATAGAGCTTTCTTTTGGTGGTATTTAATCGCCACTGGGCGTTTACTTTTTGCGCTATAAAAAATAAAAAAAAAAAAAGTGCAAAAAAATTTGAAAAAAAAAAAAGTTTATTTGTTTCTTTTATAAAATTTTTCTAAACAGGGTATTTTTTCTCCTTCACCTGATTTGCGTTGATGAGGCGGCACTGATGGGCACTGATAGGCGGCACTGATGGGCACTGATAGGCTAGCAACTAAAGGGCACTGATAGGCAGTACTAATGAGAGAGTGGCACGGATAGGCGGCACTGATAGACAGCACTAATTAGGGGTCACGGATAGGCGGCCACTGATATGCAGCACTGATAGGCGGCACTGATAGGTGACACTGATGATGGTACTGATAGCGGCACTGACTTTGGCATCACTCCCCTGGGCACTGACTGGCAATAAACCCCTGGGCACTGACTGGTGGCACTGACTGGGCAGCATGGTGGTGGCACTGGTGGGGACAGCACTGGTGGGTGGGCACAGGTGGGTGGCACTGGTGGGCACAGGTGGGTGGCGCTGGTGGGGCACAGGTGGGTGGGCACAGGTGGGTGGCACTGCTGGGCACATGTAGGTGGCACTGCTGGGCACAGGTAGGTGGCACTGCAGAGTGGCACAGGTGGGGGCACTGCTGGGCACAGGTGGGGGCACTGCTGGGAATGGGTGGGGGGGGTGGCTAGTGGGCGCACAGCTGATCGGAACTTGCGGGGAGTCACTGCTGGGCACCGATCATCAGGGCACTGATCATCAGTGCCCTGATGATCGCTGCCGATCCCACCGCTCTGACAACTGCCGGTTCTCAGCAGTACTTTCCTCACGATCTGACAGCGTGAGGAAAGTGCAGCCGAGAACCGGCACTTGCAACCTTTTCCTTTCCGTGATCAGCACGTGTCATTGGACACCGCTGATCACGTGGTAAAAGGCCGGTGGGTAACTCGGCCTTTCACCACATCTCGTGATCAGCTGTGTCCGTAGGACACAGCGATCACGGAGATCGCCGGGTGCGCGCCCCCCTGGGCGCGCAGGAGAGCGCGTTCTGGAAAGGACGTCATAATGACGTCCACTCAGAACTGGCGGCCGCCGGTGACGCCGTTCATTCGGCTTATGCGGCGGTCGGCAAGTGGTTAAAGTGGAACCCTAACTAGTCCTATACATGCTCCCTCCTCACTCCTTTCCTCCAAACAACTAAGCATGTTCTAAGCTGTGATAGAAGGATGTATATACTTACGTTTAGTCCAGTCATACGAGTGTGAGCCTGCGGCTGCTGCAGGGGAGAGGAGGAGGTGCAGCATTGGCTAGGACATGGAAGTCAATGGGTAACATTGCGGGCTCCCAGGATTTCTAAACTGTAGCTGAGTGCTCTCTCCTCTCCCCTGCAGCTGCCGCTGGCTAAAACGGGATCACTGACCAGACCGGAGCTGGCATACCAGAAGGTTATCATAGGTGATAGGAGGGTGGGGGGGGATCCATTACTGAAAAACTAGTTTAGGTTTGCCTGAAATTCTCCTATAGGCTGCAAAGGCCTTAGTGGGGGGGGGGTGGTTGTTCAGATGTCTTGCAATTGCATTCTGAAATTCGTCATGTTCCCGACTATGAAATCATGCGATTTCACAGTAAGATGAGCGCCTCCGGCCTGAGAGAGGAACAGAGGTTCTGTGAAGTTGGATGATTTCAGAGTCGGGTTTGATGCAACCGGGGTGTAAAATCCCGCAACAAAGGAGCAAACAAAGCCGAGGTCCCTCTTCAGGCCGGTTGTTGTGTAAGACGTGATTAATACCGAGGTGGGGGACTTCCCGCCAGATTGCCATGACAGGCGGGGTGGGACACTATTCCTGGTTCCTACAAGATTTATGGCTCGGCAGCAGAGATGCTCGGCTCTATTATGTATGAGTTATGCAGATCAGGTTACAAAAAGGACACAAATTTCCCCTCTTCCCGTCTTCTAGTGAAATGAACTTTTCATGAGTACAAGAACGGATAATGCCAGCGAGGGGGTCAGCCATAACAAGTCCTGTGCTGATAATCAGACAGGACATCTCCCCGCAGCCAGAATCTGGGAGGATCTACAGTGGAGCAAACTGGACCCTGCAAAGAAAAGCGGCTGGGGCGGCTGCAACTGTCCTTCCTCAAAGCCGCACTCCGGGCAGATAGAAAAAAACACAACTGATTATTTTTAATACTGCAAATGGTGTAAGTGCCGGAATTTGACTTGGCCCTCAGTCCCCCCGTACAGCAGAGCTCAGACTGGGGGAAGCAGAAATAGCACAAGCAAAAAATTAGTTCTGCCGCACTGCAAAGAGCTTGTTGATAGGAGGAGAGAGCAAGTGCTTTTACTCAGGTCACAGATCCACCACTGAGGGAAAAGAAGTGATGTATATTTTATGCCTAATAAAAAGGGAACTTTAGAGCCCTGAGATCAGGGCCGTCTTAATAGCATCATGGGCCCCTGGGCAAAGAAATGCTTGGGGCCCCTACCAATCTGGCCCAATTTACACACCTACTCTCAAGAACTAATGTATAAATAATCAGCACTTTCAATAAAATTTATTTTTAAAAAAATAAGAAAACATTACATAAATCAAGGACTAATCAACACAAAGGTACAGGAGGCAGAAGGGGACAATACTGGGATCCAGGAGGGCACAGCACGGGGGGAGGCAGGAGGGC
>CATNWA010003515.1:0-21389 GCA_951230385.1 Staurois parvus | reverse complement strand
AGGGGCCTCCCAAAAGTGCTGCCGGGGCCCCTAATTTTCCGGGGGCCCCCTTATATCCCGCCCCTTTGCTGCTGCGGGCCCGAGTCTCTATGGGTCCCTGTAGGGGCCCCCCATTGGGCTGTCTCCATCGCCCACCTCTGCCCAGGTGCCCCTTTTCGGGTTTCCTCTTCCACTGTGGTGTGTTAAAATTTTTTTGAAAAGGGGGTGCGGCAGATTAGGGCCCCCATAGTTTGCTGCCGGGCCCCCTTTCATCTGCCTTTTAGGCCCTTAACCGGCCTCCTCATGCTGCTGAAGGTCCCAAAATCTTAATGGGCCCCTGAAAAGGGCTCCCATTGCTGCGGGCTCCATCCCCACACTCTCCCTTGGGTGGCCACTTTCAGGTCCCCTTTCACCCCTGTGGTGTTTTTTAATTTTTTGCAAGGGTGCTGGCAGTTTAGGGGCCTTTCCCAATGCTGCTCCCAGGCCCTAATTGCCCATGGGGCCCCTATTTTTCCCCTTTCCTCAGGATGCTGGGGCCCAGATTTCTTCATGGGTCCTGAAGGGGCCTTTCCCATTGTTGCGGGTTTTCCATCGCCAACTTGCCTTTTGTGAAATTTTTCAGGTTCCCCTTTCACCCCTGCGGGGTTGTTTTAAAATTTTTTTGGGACTTTGGGGTGCGGGCCCAGTTTAACGGGCCCTTTTGCTGCGCCACCCCTTTAATCTCCCGGGGGCCCCCCAATTACCGCCTCCTCATGCTGGGATTTCCAAAAAGGGTTTTTCCCCTCTTTGGGCCCTAAAAACGGTTTCCCAAAAATTTTCCTGTTTAAACGGAAAATCTCCCTGTGAACTTTTCGGGCCTTCACTATGGGGGTTTTGAATTTTTTGCCATAGGGGCGGCAGATTCTTGGGCCCCCGTGAGGAGTAGCGGGTGCAAAAAGTTTCCTACTCGGTGGTGTGGCAGGCAGATTAGCGGCCTTCCATAGGTGCCGCCAGGCCCCATATCGGCCATGGGCCCCCGTACCTCCTGGTCACGCTGCTGCTGGGCCCACAGTGTGACCTGGGTCCCTGTACGGCCTCCCATTGCTTCCACTCTGCCATGTGCCACTTTGAGGTCTCCTCACACTCCTGCGGTTTTCCATTTTGTCATAGGTTGCTGGCAGATTAGCGGCCTTCCATAGGTGCCGCCAGGCCCCATATCGGCCATGGGCCCCCGTACCGCCTGGTCACGCTGCTGCTGGTCCCACAGTGTGACCTGGGTCCATGTGCGGCCTCCCATTGCTTCCACTCTGCCATGTGCCACTTTGAGGTCTCCTCACACTCCTGCGGTTTTCCATTTTGTCATAGGTTGCTGGCAGATTAGCGGCCTTCCATAGGTGCCGCCAGGCCCCATATCGGCCATGGGCCCCCGTACCGCCTGGTCACGCTGCTGCTGGTCCCACAGTGTGACCTGGGTCCCTGTACGGCCTCCCATTGCTTCCACTCTGCCATGTGCCACTTTGAGGTCTCCTCACACTGCTGGTGTGTTCAATTTTTTTGTTGACATAGGGTGCTGGCAGATTACGGGCCTCCCATTGCTGCTGCCAGGCACGTAATCTGCCATGGGCCCCCGTACCGACTCCTCATGCTGTGACGTTGCAACAAGGTGGAATTCAACCCTACATATGTTAGACCGCCTTTACGAACAGCTAAAGGCCATCACCGATTTCCTGATGTTAAAAGCGGATAAAGGTACTCCCTGTGTAACTTAGATGTCAGCCATTGTCAGCTCATGGGTGACACCTGCGCTTGCTCAGGCCCTTTGAGGAGGCCACGCTATTCGTGAGTCGGCAGGACTATGGGATGAACGAGGTCAAATCGGCCATGGGCCCCCGTACCGCCTGTTCACGCTGATGCTGGTCCCACAGTGTGACCTGGGTCCCTGTACCGCCTCCCATTGCTCCCACTCTGCCATGTGCCACTTTGAGGTCTCCTCACACTCCTGCGCTTTTTCCATTTTGTCATAGGTTGCTGGCAGATTACAGGCCTTCCATAGGTGCCACCAGGCCCCAAATCGGCCATGGGCCCCCCGTACCGCCTGGTCACGCTGCTGCTGGTCCCACAGTGTGACCTGGGTCCCTGTACGGCCTCCCATTGCTTCCACTCTGCCATGTGCCACTTTGAGGTCTCCTCACACTCCTGCGGTTTTCCATTTTGTCATAGGTTGCTGGCAGATTAGCGGCCTTCCATAGGTGCCACCAGGCCCCAAATCGGCCATGGGCCCCCGTACCGCCTGGTCACGCTGCTGCTGGGCCCACAGTGTGACCTGGGTCCCTGTACCGCCTCCCATTGCTCCCACTCTGCCATGTGCCACTTTCAGGTCTCCTCACACTCCTGCTGGTTTCCATTTTGTCATAGGTTGCTGTATGGCCTCCCATTGCTGCTGGCTCCACCGCCACACTGTGGCTCCAAACACTGGTTTTGGCCCCGTGACTGGCCAAATGAGTGAAGTGTGCGGTGATTCTAAGATCGACGGCACTCATCTGCATGTCATACTGACTGACAGTATTATTTCTCTTCCCCAGCAGACTCCAAGGGCATTTAAATTAAAGGTACAGTGTTCTGCACTAATATTAAGTCTCTCTGAAGCCTAGAAACACCCTTTTTTAAGTTAAATTCACAGCGAATTTATTCGACTCGAATCGAATATTGTCCACGAATTCGCCGAATCAGTCGAATCGAATTTTTCATTTCTTCGCTCATCTCTAATATCTATGTACTGTGCTTTCTGTGCTTTGCTTGCTCTCTGATGTTTTATAAATTTAATTTGTTTCTGAAAATGGCAGCCACATAGACATCCACTGAATTAACTAATTGAATTTATAAAATAATATTGATGACTCTCTGAATCACTTACACATTCTGTTCTCAGATATTGAATAAAAATGATGCACATTATTAAAAATAACCAAAAAGTTACAACACAATGAAACTTTTTTTGGATAATTTTACACTCTGGGTTACTTTCTGTTCATATTGTATACTTTAGGGCTTTATGTTTGTGCATTGTGGAGCCTTTATTTTCAATGTCACCCAAGCACTAAGGCACTACACCTGCCTTGCAGTACAAGGTAATTCACAGTAACTCACTGTGATCAGTGGCTTGCTGCAGTGGTGTACTAAGGGAGGTGTGGTGGGTAAGGTTTCCTCCAGGTATACATTTGCTGAGGGTGCTGCAGCCATCTGCCATTTATTTTTTTTTAGTGCTCCATGTGCATGAACAAAGAAAAGGCAGGTAGCCGCAGCAGCCCCAGCTAGTCCAAAGCCGCTGCTTCATTGACAGCAGGAGATCAGAGTGAGAAAGTCACCTCCCCTACTCTGTCTGTATGACAGAGCAAAAAGAAGAACTTTATCTAACTGCGAGCTCCCGCTGATCGCCTGGTGAGTTTGGGGTGGAGAGTTGATCTTTACTGAGAATTCTGCACCTGGGGGGGATGTCTTTCCTAAGAGGGTCTTCACAAAAAACATGGACATGTGGAAGGCTTTTTTCTTAGACAATGGGTGCAGGGACTCTCCCTTTCCAAGTCACCCCTTGTCTCTGCCCCTACCCACCTCCAGACACTGTTCCTTAGTTCCACCCCCTTCCAGTACCACCCTTTTAGAGAATACAGAACAAAGCATCATTTTGTGGTGGTAAGTAATTTGTATGGAAAAGCAGAAAAAATAAATTCCCTGCAGAGAGCAACAATATACCTCCCTCCAGCAACAATAGATCACTCCCAGCAACAATGGATCTCGCCCCAGCAAGCATCAATAGGCCATCCTGCACTAACAATAATAGACCCCTCTCTCAATACTGGATCCATCTAATCAACAAATTACCCCCAGCAACAATAGATTCCCCCACAACAATAGATCCCCAGCAGCCAGCATCAATAGACCCTCCAGCTCACACCAGAATCCCTTGACATTACATACATTCAGTGCTGGAACTGCGTTCCCCCATGGACATATGTTTATTTTTATATTTTCTTAAATTTTACAAGGATTAAATATTCTCTTAAATTCCATATTGTTTTTTTTTTTTATACTAATTAAACCATTTTGTCTTCTTTTTTAAAGAGGAAATTTATGAACTATTGCTAAATGTTCTAAACATCCTACCTAATGTTTGCAACATGTTTGTCTCCACTGAGAAAGGTTTCAGAGCCTAAGAAGTGTAAATATATTATTTTGTATTATAATCATGTTTATCGCTTAATTCCTTTTTTGGATGCATCAAATCAGCTTCTGCTTTTTAGATTGAGATTGCGTATGTTTATTTTCTAGTATTTTTAATACTTGTAATAAAGATTGTTTCAGTTTGTATTTCTTGATGCATCTCATCAAATCAAGGATGTATGGTAAAAGAGGAATTGGAACAAACTACCTTGTCCCAAGTAATTCTTTTTGAAAACCCTGTCAGGAAGAAAATTAAACACCACAGGACAGTAAGAGTATTTAGAGGGTAACTTTACTTTCATGGGAAAAATACACCAAATTAAAAAAATACAGAATATACAATTGCTACACAGATCATATTTTTACTAAAGATTATTAAAAGTTACATTTCCTTTCCAATTTGCAGGGCTGTCATTTTCTAAAAATATCAATGCAGTATGGCAACTTGCAGGCATTCTGCACACAGATGGTTTACAGAACGCCCCCAGAAATGTAATTCCTTGATTTTTTGATTGGCTTTCTGATTTTCACTGAACTCTGCATTAAGATACAAGTCAGATTTTGGGCATCCCCTCAACAAAAATGTAATTAATTTTTGGTGAGATATTCTCAAAGGGAAATCAAAACTAAAGGGATGCAGACTCTCCCACTTTCCTCATTAGAACCCTGCAAGTGCAGCAGCTGATTGATAATTATAAAATCACTCTCAGTCACATTCACTTCACACACAGACAAACATCCGTTTCTTCAGAATAATAAAAGGTACAAATCTGCAACAAAGTTTGCTAAAATCACTGTAATATAGATAGATAATCCAGAGGGGAATGTTTTTTCTCAACAAAAGTGGAGCTACTCTTTAACCACCTCAATACTGGACACTTTCACTCCCTTCCTGTCCAGACCAATTTTTTAGCTTTCAACTTTATCACACTTTGAAGGACAATTACCCAGTCATGCAACACTGTACCCAAATTACATTTTTATAATTTTTTTGAGAGAGAGCTTTTTTTTAAAGTTTTTTAAAATGTGTTTCTTTGTTTCTGTTATAAAATTTTGCAAATAAATAATCTTTCTTCATAAATGTATGCCAAATGTATTCTTCTATATTTCTTTGGTAAAAATCACCTAAGTCAGTGTATATTATTTAGTCTGTTAGACAGTTGTATAGTCCACAAACTATGGTATATACATTTGAAAATGGATCACTCCTGATGTAATGACAGCTGATTTCATTTCCTGAGGCTCCGAAAGGCCAGAACAGTACAAGTAGCCATCCAAATTACCCCTTTTTGGAAAGACAGTTCAAGGTATTTAGTAAGAGGCATGACAAGTTTTGGAATATGAAGAAATTAAAAAAATAATTTTTGCACAATTTTTTTTCCCATACTGTCACCAGGTTGGTGGTTTGGTGATGAAATTAAAGACGTTTTTTCTTTTCTATTACTTTTTAATAGACACTGTACTACTCTGGGAAGGTGATCGGGAGTTTTTTTTCACAAACTCAGCCTATAACAGTTACAATAACTGTTAAAAGCATTAGTTTTTTTATGAATGGCATCTATTCATCCAGTGTGTACTATTGTGAAGCTGTGATTGGCCACAGCTATCAGATGGTACAGATGCACTGTGATTGACCCTGTCTGTACCATGTGATCACTGTGGCCAATCACAGAGATCAACATAATAGTACACAATGAATGCCTATGAATGAAAGCCATTCATTGTGTATTACTGTCATGTGATCTGCTGTGATTGGTCACAGTGATCACATGGTACCAACAACAGTCCAGAACACTGATTTTTTCATCTGAACCTTCTGATTTCTCCTTTTGACACAGGTGGTGACAGCCCTTTTTTCTTATATTCTACCTGGTAATCCTGTGAACAACACACTTCCAGTCCCTGGGTGGCTACACTCACTCCATTGTATCTGGAGGGGTGGCCATAGTTGGCTGGACTTCAAACATGTTTGCCTTTGCTTATCTTCCTTACAAGGGGAATGAGAATTATTAGCTTACAGAAGAAAATTAAAACTTTATGTTTAGCTTATAGAAAGTCATAAGGACACTGCATTTCTTTCAAGAACAGTAGATATTTTTTCTGCACTTGCTAAAAATGTTCTGACTGAAAAATGGAAACTATTGCAGTCACCATATCTAATGACTGCAATATATTACCTTTTTGTTTTTGGGTTTAGTTTTCTATTAACAATGATTCATCTTTCTGTATTTAAGACTTGCATCAATTCCTTTCATGTTGATTGCTTTGCAGTTCAGCACTGCAGCCCTGTTGGTACAGTTGCTCCTTTTCCAGTTCTCACATGAAACACAAGGGGTTCAGGAGTGTGCTGTGCACAGAATGTGGGGTTCAGGAGTGTGCTATGCATAGAGTGAAAGGTTGAGAGGTGTGCAGGGTTGAGGAGTGTGCTACATGCACAGTGCATGTTTCAGGAGTGTGCTAGGTACAGAATGTACTATTCAGGACTTCACTATGTACAGGATGCAGAGTTCATGGGTGTGCTACGTACAGAATGCAGAGTTCAGGAGTATGCTATGTACAGAATTCAGTGTTAAGGTTTGCGTTATGTACAGAATGCAACGTTCAGGAGTACACTACATGCAGAATGCAGAATTCAAGAGTGCGCTACGTACAAAATGCAGAGTTCAGGAGTGCACTACGTACAGAGTGCTGAGTTCAGGAGTGTGCTATGTACAGAATGTAGAGTTCAGAAGTGTGCTATGTACATAATGTAGAGTTTAGGACTGTGCAATGCACAGAATGTAGAGTTTAAGACTGTGCTATGTACAGAATGTAGAGTTCAGGAGTGCGTATATGTACAGAATGAACAGTTTAGGAGTGGGCTACGTACAAAATGCAGAGTTCAGGAGTGCACTACGTACAGAGTGCAGAGTTCAGGAGTGCACTACGTACAGAGTGCAGAGTTCAGGAGTGCACTATGTACAGAATGTAGAGTTTAGGACTGTGCTATACACAGAATATAGAGTTCTGGGCTGTGCTATGTACAGAACGTAGAGTTCAGGACTGCGCTGTGTACAGAATGTAGCACTCAGGAGTGTGCTACATGGAGTGCACAGTTGCACTTGGCTGATTCTCTTGAATAGATTGCATGATATGAGGAGGGAGAGATAGTTACATAGTTACTTACTTACATAGTTAGTCTGGCTGAAAAAAGACAAAAGTCCATCCAGTTCAACCATTAAAAAAAAGATATAATCCTATACCCACATTTGATCCAGAGGAAGGTAAAAAAAAAACCCAGCAAAGCATGATACAATTTGCTCCTGTAGGGAAAACAATTCCTTCCTGATCCCTGAGAGGCAATCGGATATTCCCTGGATCAACTTTACCTATAAATGTTAGTATCCAGTTATATTCTGTGTATCTAAGAAAGAATCCAGGCCTTTTTTAAAGAAATCCACTGAGCTGGCCAGAACCAACTCTTGAGGGAGTCTATTCCACATTTTCACAGCTCTCACTGTGAAGAAACCTTTCCTTGCTTGGAGATTACATTTCATAGTGCCCCCTTGTCCTCTGTGATGACCTCAGAGTGAATAGCTCTGCATTGAGTTCACTATACTGATGTATTTATACATGTTGATCATATCACCCCTTAATCTCCTCTTCTCAACAGAGAATAAATTCAGTTCACCTAACCTTTCCTCACAGCTGAGCTCCTCCATGCCTCTTATCAGTTTGGTTGCCCTTCTCTGTACTTTCTCCTGTTCCCGAATGTTCTTTTTGTGAATTGGTGCCCAAAACTGAACTGCAGATGAGGTGTTACTAATGATCTGTACAGGGGTAATATGATATCTCTCTCTCTGGAGTCTATACCTCTTTTAATACAAGAGAGGATTTTGCTCGCTTTAGAAACTGCAGCTTGGCATTGCATGCCATTATTAAGCTTGTGATCTACCAGAACTCCAAGATCTTTCTCTACCATTTATTCTCCCAGTTGTACCCCCCCTAGTATGTATGATGCATGCATATTATATACCCCCCAAGTGCATAACCTTACATTTATCAACATTACACCTCATTAGCCACATAGTTGCCCAATTAAACAGTGCATTGAGGTCGGCTTGTAAATTGAAGACATCCTGTAAGGACGTTATTTCACTGCACAGTTTGGTGTCATCTGCAAATACTGAAATGGTATTTTTAATCCCAGATCCTAGATTGTTTATAAATATATTAAAAAGTAAGGATTCCAACACTTAACCTTGGGGTACACCACTGACAACCATAGACCATTCAGATTATGAATCATTAACCACTACTCTTTGAATACGATCTATTAGCCAGTTTTCTACCCATTTACATGCAGATTTTTCCAAGCCCGTAGACTTTACCTTACACATTAGCTGTGTGTGGGGAACTGTGTCAAACGCTTTTGCACCACGTTACATTATTTCTCTCAATGGGGACCCGGAAGTGACATCATAACGTCACGTCCAGGTCAGGACATGGAGAGGAGAGTGGACGTATCCAGTCTCCTCCCTCCACTCCAGCTGACAGTGGTGAGCCGATCCCTGGCTCACAGATGGGCAAGCGGAGCACGGGAGATGCAAGCCATACAGTTGTGGACAAGGCGTTCAAGAAGCTTGGAGACAAACGGGAATAGGGAGTTGGGCCTTAAGTTATTCAAATAGGTGGGGTCCATTGAAGGTTTTTTAGGTATGGGGGCGACCACTGCATGTTTGAGCAGGAAGGGAAAGGTGAGGGAAGATAAGGAGAGGTTGACGATGTGGGTTACAGAGTTTAGGATGAAGCAGGAAGGTGGTTAAAGAAATTGTAAGGGGACAGGATCCAGGGGATAGGTGGTGAGGTGGGCAGCAGAAAGAAGTTTGGCAACTTCCTCAGTGGTAACAGGGTTGAAGGAGGAAAGTGTTGAGTGTGGTGTTGAACTTGGTGTGTTGGTTGGTGGGGAAAGCTGGACCCTGAGTATCTCATCACGAATTGTGTCGATCTTGTTTTTGAAATGATTGGCAATCTCCAGGGCAGTAAACAGGTTGGTGGCTGGAGGCAGTGGGGGGAGAAGTAAGGAATTAAGGGTAGAAAAGAGTTGACAAAGTTTGGGTGAGAAGGTTTTGATGAGAGTGGTGTAGTAGGTTTGTTTAGCAGTGTGGAGGTAGGAGTTGTATTTGAGAAGGACAGATTTGTAGAGAGTGAAGTCTTGCAGGGTCTTAGTTTTACGCCATGCTCTCTCAAGAGCATGGCTGTGTCTCTTGAGACTTCTGTTGTCGTCTGTTTGCCAGGGTTGTATCAGGTGAGGCCTGGTTCTGTGTGTAGAGAGAGGAGCGAGTGTGCCCAGGGTGGATGACAGTGTGTTGTTGTAGGCAGAGGTGGCCAGGTCTGGGCAAGACAGGGGTGTGATTTTATCATAAAGGCAGTCAGTAGCAGGATGAAGAAGGGAAGGGTTGAGGTGGCAAAGGTTTCTGCAGGTAACCGTTTGCAGGTTGGAGGTATGGGAGGTAGAAAACAGGGAGAGTGTGAAACTGATAATGTGATCAGAGAGAGGAAAGGGAATGTTGGAGAGGTTGCAGGGAGTGCAGAGGTGGTAGAATATGAGGTTGTGGGTGTTGCCATTGGAGGGAGTGGTGGTGTGTCCATTTTATTAGGTTAAAAGAGGAGGTTAAGTTGAGTAGTTGAGAAGTGGCTGAGGTTTTAACATTGATTGGAATGTTAAAGTCACCGAGGAAGATGGAGGGTACTTCAAAGGAGAGAAAGTAGAGTAGCCATGCAGAGAAAGCATGACACAGTGCCAGGAGGCTGGTAAATGACTACACTCCTCAGACAAACTGGAGAAAAAAAACAAATGCAATGCACTTCAAAAGAACAGAAGGAAAGAGAGGGAGGTGGAAGAATAACCTCGAAGGTGCTTTGTGGGGAGAGTGAGTCTAGAGGAGGCTCTTTTTGTCTGCTGGGCCTGGGTGAGTGAGTCCAGAGGAGGCTACCATGAAAGAGGGCAGCTGGAGAGGCAGTGTCAGATTCCTGCAGCCAGGTTTTGGTAATAGCAAGTAGAATGAAAGAGTTGGAGAGGAAAAGGTAATTGAAAGAGGCAAGTTTGTTAAGAGACTGAGCAGGCATTCCAGAGGGCACACATAAAAGAGGGCTGACTTGTGTAAGCAGTGCGATTGAGATAAGAAAGTGAGGGTTTTTTCTGCTGCCAGGGAAAGTAGACTGCCAGTTCTGAGGGATTAGAGTTAGCTGGTGGAGGGACAGGGTTTGGCGTGACATCCCCAGAAGTTAGGAGTAGTAGGTAAAGTGCCAGGCACTTAGCAATGAATTGGCACTATGCACAAGAAGTGGCAAGCCTGACTTTGCAAGCCATCCTAACAGTTGAACTAAATTTATACTGGAATGGGGTAGTGGGAGGTTAAACAATTGTTCAATTAAGATCTAACAAAACAGACACATGGTGAAAGTGGACATTTTCTGACCTAAACAGATTGCAAAGCATGATGGAGACAGCAAGATAAGGATAGGTTTTTTTTCTTTGTCAAAGCACCATGAAAAGTGAGTGTAACTCAATATAAATAAGTATAAACAGCAGTTTGAAAAGTCTTAGCAAGGTAAATGTGGATTGCAGGCATACAAAGCATCCCAGTGTTTCAGAGAACAGTGGAGTTAGTTACCAATGGTTACAGCAAAGCAGGTGTGCATTGCAGGCATGCAACGTGGCTTAATGTTACAAGGAAGAGTGGAGTCAGTTACCTGAAAGAACAGAGCAGAGAGGAAATGATAAGTGGATGATGATGAGGTGTTTCTGTGTTGAAAGTGCCAGGCACTTAGCACAGAACTGGCACTTTTCACAAGAAATGGCAAGCCTGACCTCACAAAGGTGTAGCATACCAATGTGTAAGTAATTTGTATGATGTCTCTTGCAGTCTTGTACTAAGGGAGAGCTTATGTGCTAGCGTACATGCATTTTGCCATTGTTCGTCTGAAAAGGAGGAGACCCATACCACCCATCTTTTTAGATCAGGTGATCAGATATAAGTGAATACATGTTTTTTTGTGAGCCCAAACAAATTGTCTTTGGATTTGTTGTAGTCATTTAAAGAAGCTAGAAGACAATTTGATAGGTAAGGCATGCATACAGTATAACAATCTTGGAAACATTGTCATTTTCATTATAGCTGTTCTATGAAACCAAGAAAAGTTTTCTGTATTTAAATTTTCAAGAATATGTTCTATGTTTTTTAGAAGGGGGAGAAATTGTGAGTGTAAAGATCTTCTAATGTGGGAGTAAGCCATATGCCTAAATATTTCAGAGCTTTCAGTACCCATTGGAAAGTACATTTTTTGCTAGGTTTTAATATTTCTGGGGAAAGTGTAAGATTGAGCGTCTCTGACTTGCTATAATTCACTTTGAAGTTAGATTAGTATCCAAAAATGTGGAAGGTTTGCAGAAGGTTTGGATCTGACATATGTGTGGTTGCAACAGAACTAACAAGTCATCAGCATAAGCAGAAATTTTATACTCTCTGCCAGAAATACAAAATCCTTGTATAAACTTATTTTGAATAATCATACAAATTAAGGGCTGTAATGATAAAATAAAGAGCAGTGGGGATAGGGGCATTCCAATAGGTGATTGGTACATACTGGAAACCCAAGATAACATCTTATGTTTCAGGCCTATATCGGTACACATGGCAAACATTTAGACCCAGGCGACCCTATCAAAGGCATCTGTAGACAAGAGGAGTCCTTCAATTTTCTATAACTTAGCACTATTAATGCTTTTGTGCTTTAGTAATATTGTCTCTGGCCTCCCTGCTTGGCATGAATCAAACTTGCTGTGGTCCGATTATCCCTCCCAGTAGAGGAAGGTGATTTGAAATCAGTTTAGCTAGTAATTTTAGGTCAATGTTAAGAAGAAAAATCAGGTTGTGATTGGAGCATTTCAAAGGATCCTTGTTAGCCTTTGTGATCACTGCAATATAGGCTAAGAGAAAAGATTCAGGAACCTGTTGCTGTGTACATAAAGAGTTTAAGGCCTAGAGAAGTGGGAATTATAATAAGTCTGTAAATGTTTTATAGTATTGTGAGGCATGCTTCTTTTATTAAAATTCAGGGCTCTTGCACTGGCTGAGCCCATTCAGTGTAATTGCAGTTGAGTTTTCTCCATCCTGGCATGACAAGCCACATCAGTGTGAACCAGGGTTTACACTGAATTGGCTCAGCCACCTGTGTGCAAGAGCCCTGGCTTGCTTCTAAAGAGTGGGAAACAACGTAAGCAGAATGATACCAGAGGACAAAATCCTTTTCATTATATTCTTCTTGTATTGTGACACCATTGGATGGATTGTGCAGAGTGGATGGATGGACAGAACACACATACAACCTGCATACTGTTCTCGCCATCAAAACGTCTCTGTAAGAAACAGGAATACAGGATGTCTGTGTTCTGTCTCTACTAACCTTCTGTATCCCACACTATAAAAACCAGCATATTCCCTCCAAGCTGGCAGAAGCTGCTTTTCCCTCTGTCTTTAGAAAAAGTAGGGAAATAAAATTCACTGTATGTTAACAGCAGCTCTGTTCTCTTCTCTCTCCCCCTCCCATCCGGCTGTCAGAATCTCTTCCTGTTTCATCTTACAAGTCAAATCAGGTGGGCTAGGGATGGGGGGCAGGTACATTGCTTTATTATTTGCTGAGGAGGCAGCAGTGAGGCTGTATATCAAAACACCTATGAAACCAGCCTGCCGGGTCTAACTAACTTTCCCTCCACAGGAAAAAAAAGAGTCCCTAGCTTCCTAGCATTAGAACAGGATTTGCAAGTACAATAAAATAAAAAAAAAACACTGTGGCATATACAAGTACTAGTATGTGGAGGTGCTATGAGGGTGCTTAAAATTTTTTTATGGGTGCACCCCCAAGCACCCACCTGTCGCTGCCGCTACAAATAAGTATACTGTAGAGCTATCAAATCCATGCATTAATGCCTATAGTGAATTGAAAAAAAAGATATTAATCAATAATGGCAAATATCATATGGTAGTGTGAACACTATGTGCTTTGGAAATTGAGTCTAATAAATGATGGCAATTAGCTGGCTGAGAAACCATAACTTGCCATGCAGAGATTGAGAATGTATTAAAGTCAAGTGATCAAGAAGCATTCTAAAGGTGAGTAAGGAGCATATATGGTGAGTCCTGGGCTTGCAACACTGCTATGATTGGTGGTATAGTGTTTAATGATTACTGCTAACTCTTACATCCGCCAGTAATGACAGTAATCACTAAATACAAAGATCCTCTATGCAGAACAGCTTATTAGATGGGTGATCAATCTGCACTGGCCTTTAAAGTGACATCATTACATCCTAACAAAATGAGCAAACACAAATGGGACTTTACCAGTACAGAAAGTGGACAACCTCATATTCATATATAAAACATATTTACCAAAACATATCTTCCCAAATCTACATATAAAAGCAATACTTGGCTGCTAAGCCCAAGAAAAACAGCATCATGTATATATGGCATCTCTACACTCCAGAGGTTGACACGTTTTACTTGTTAGCTTCTTCAGGACCCCAAAAGCTGGAGAAAAGAAATCCGATGCCCTACCTGGAAGATGCATATGTTAAATACAACATTAGTCATACAGTTATAATTTTACAAAAATCTTTACACAAAAGAGAACCTTCTCCAAAAACTTGTGTGCCAACATGAGCGGTGATACGAGGTAGTAGCATGTACATGGAGGTCAAAGAATGGTCTCGGGTGAACATCTACAGTACATACACAGCCCCCTCCCTTAGTCTCCAATTAATTGAGCCCTGTGTATAGATCTACAGACCAAGTTCTACTATAAACAAGAAAAAGGAAGAAAAGGGGAAGGGGAGATAATAGAGAGAGCAGCATACTGGATCACAGATGTAGTTCACAACAAATAACTCACTGACAGGAGAAACTGGAAAAGGATATATCCAAATGCCAATATCATCCATAAGTAATGCATCCTGTATATGCGTTCCACAGAACCATCTAGATATAATAATAAGAATCAGTTGAAATGTCTATATTCCACACAACAACAATGGTATCCGACATCCAATTCTTAAGTCCCTACCTGGTTATCCCATGCAGAGGGGAAGTGTCAAAAATATCCACAACCGGACATTAGTTGTAAAATATGTATGGCCTTCTTTTTATGATCCAAAAGTTGCTATGTGTCAGTCACAGGATCTTCCAAATATGATTTCTGTAAACACATAATATTTAGCTATCCTTAATTGCAGCCTCAACCAAATGCTCCTACAAAACAACACTAGTCCCATCAAGACAGCGATCCCCAGCGACCAAAGAAGCCGAAACTCGGCAATCACTTTTAAGAAGTTCATTATATTTACTAAAGTCTGGATCACCTTTGATAGGATCAAGGGATTTAATACTAATATCAATTTGTTCAGATAATTCGGTTAATTGAATTTTTTCCTCCTCAACTATGAGGCAAATAATTTCTATAGAATGCTTTATACATATATCCTTCCAGTTCTCCAATAATCTTGGGGTGTGAAGGTGTTCAGCTAGAATTACTTTCTTTCTTAGACCTCTTGAGGTGATACCATTTTCAAAATATATGATTCTAATGATGAAATATCCCATTTTCTATTCAGATATTTTATTGTCAGTTTTTTATGACTTTTACATTTATTTTTGATCTCCCCTCTGTTGTCTTCTGGGGCCTGATTCATATCTCTAGAAAAAGCAGAATTAATTTCTGCATCTAAATCTTCACCAATCTGATAAGCCATTACCAATGATCGATGCATGTTCACCATGTAAAGCCACAATTTCCACAACTGTTTGCTTCCATATAAATGGCTGAACAGGTACAAAGACCTTCTAATTAGATTTGAACAAAAACTAAAATGCCATATCATGGGGTATAACTAACCATGCAATTTCTCTGACTCACCATATATAAAGGTGTACATTTTCTAAACCGAATACTTAGCATACAAAAAAAGAAGCAGTTGACTAGCGCGGACTGCAAAAAGATCGGTATCTAAATCCATAGCAGAGTAAAAATTACATCCAAATAGATGCAAAATGATCACTTTATTATGGTCACAATAATCCTCTTGGATAGGCTTGAGACTTGGTGGACACACAGTAAATCAGACAGCAAAAACAGTGTGGTTAAAAACAAAAATAAAAAGTCCAGTGCATTCACTTAGCTGAATAGTGGAAAAACATTGGGAGGCTGGGAAATCAATATCAATGACCTTCTGGAGAGGAATATCTTCAATATACAGTATGATGCAGGCAACAAAGCTGCAGAGATTCTTAGGAAGCGGATTTCTTATATGATCAGAAATATTTAATCTTCATAATAGGATAACTTGCTGTTTTCCATGGATAACATGGCTGAGGGAGGGTGAGTGACTTCACCTTCACCAATCTAATAATGCCTGCATGGATAGAACTCAATGTTAGCAGTATTGCAAATATTACCTTCACAATGTCTAAATGTTATTGAAGTGACTTGAAGATGAAAGATATAGCAATGCTAGGCCAATCACTATCAGCCGATTTCACTTGAGTGGAGTAGTAGCTATAGGCAGCAATACAAGAGCTTAGATCTGGGGTAAATAAACATAGGTCAAATAATGGAATATAGTAATCACATAGTGAATGAACAGTATAAGAAATAGGAGAACTATACCTAAGAAAATCTGTAGTAACTGAACTACAAGTGAAACCTTCTTACAGATGACTTCCAGCAAAGGGTAAACCCCCTATTAGTGTGTAAGGTGAATTGTCTTCCAATATGAATATCTGAATATAAATGTCTTAATCAAGTTATTGCATAGCCTGGCACTGTGAATATGCACTTGTATTAAAGCCAAGTGGTAAATTAATTCCTCTACAAAAAAGTTCTGAATATTAAGTAGGAAGGATGATTTGAGGTTACTTGCCACCGGTAAAGATCTAAGCAGGTAAATCGCCAAAGAGTACTACCATTGCTCCCAGGAGTTAGAGTTTAACGTTCGGTTTCCATTTTGCCAAGTTAGGATCCAAGATGGAGGGTTGTGGTGTACATCTTCTTCCTCCTGGAAGTTTCAGCGTGGTGAAGCGTGGACGTGATGATGTTACTACATTGACGCGTTTCGTCCACCAATCTTCGCGGACTTCGCAGGGCTGGGAGGGGACATTCTTCCATTCCTTATATAGCATGATATTTGCATCATATATTTGATTTGGCTCCCTTTCATCATTGCAGTGTTTAGAAGTTTAAATCAAAATAATAAGAACTGATTCACAAAGATCATTGGCAAATGGCTAACAGAGAGTGTATCATTCAAGATATATAAAAAATCAGTAAGCCTCATAGTGTAATGGGGGATCAAGTCATAAAAGCAGGTTACTATTAATGTATAGGAGATTAACCATATAGGGATATAGGGTCAATTGTTGGTTAAGCTTTTAGCCAGATTTAATGTTTAAGGAAAACCTTAAAATTAAATTCAGTGTTCAATCCTTGGGGTATCAGAGTTCCCAATGTATAAATCCAAAATTTATCTCTTTCTGTAGAAGGACTCTATCAAAATCACCTCTCCTAGGGCATAAATTTAATAGAAATATACCTTTTTACCTTCAGGCCTTCTGTTTTACCTTGATGAACCTCTTTGAAACCTTGCGCTAGTGGATTTTCCCTTTCCTTGTCTGTTATACGTTTTTGATCATTTTTAATATCCCGTAAATGTTTGCCTATACGTACTCTTAGACGTCTTTTAGTTTTCCCTATGTAAAATTTCTCACAGGGACATTCAAGCATATATATCACTCTACTACTTGAGCAATTTATAAAGGTTCTAATTTCAAAAGTCTTAGATTTATCTACACTGGGGAAACTTTGATTTTTCTGTACATAAGGACAGATTTGGCGATGACCAGATGGGAACATGCCTGTGATCTTTCCCATTTCAGTCAGTCAATTTTTTTTAGGGATTTTTCTAAACTCAGATTGTACAAGGAGATCATTTAGGTTAGACATTCGCTTTGCTACCAATTGGGGCTTATTGCCCACTATCTCAGCTATACAGGGATTAGTAGGTAATATATGCCAATGGGACTGCAGTATATCCCTCACTTCCTTCCACTGGTTGGCCAAATTTAGTTGTAAAT
This sequence comes from Staurois parvus, assembly GCA_951230385.1. Classification (NCBI taxonomy): domain Eukaryota; kingdom Metazoa; phylum Chordata; class Amphibia; order Anura; family Ranidae; genus Staurois; species Staurois parvus. The sequence goes on along the minus strand of CATNWA010003515.1, from coordinate 4,044 downwards.
CTTATGGGTTCAATCTGCTTCTTTTTATGGTCTTCACTACATCACAACGAGTTTTATGTAATGCTTTAGATTTTTCCTTTTTTAGAATTCTATGTGAGTAACCTCTTTCCCTGAAACTCTGATGCTTTTGTGCTGCTTCTACATGAAATTGAGTTTCATTTATGATTCAACATATTAACTGTTTTGGGGAATGGATTCTCAGATAATTTTATATAAGTTCTTATATCATTTAGTTGTCTTTTGATTTAATTTCTGTAATCAATACTATCCATAAGGACTACATTTCCTCCCTTATCGCTTCTTTTAAGTACTATTTCTTTAGCATTACGTAGTTCTTCAAGAGTGATCATTTCAATTTTGGTTAGATTATCGTGTTGATTTTTTCCCCAATTAATTTTCCATAAGGCATTATGGACTAGATCTAGAAATATGCCATTTATTTTCTCTGATATTAGACATCCTGTTAGAAGCTTTTTTTTTGTGAAGGGTATCTTTTACGTCTTGATCTACTCCTCCCCCGTGTGTTAGTTAAATCAAATATTGCATCCTTACTCCAGTCATCAATGTCTCTTTTAAAATGTTTGTTGTTTAGTAAATATCAAATTTTTTGAACCTTTTCAATCTATTTTTTAAGAAGTTCATTATATTTACTAAAGTCTGGATCACCTTTGAGAGGATCAAGGGATTTAGTACTGATATCAATTTGTTCAGATAAATCAGTTAATAGGATTTTTTCCTCCTCAATTATGAGGTACATCATTTCTATACCATGTTTTATACATTTATCCTTCCATTTCTCCAAGAATCTTGGGGTGTGAAGGTGTTCAGCTGGAATTACTTTCTCCCTTAGTCCTCTCGGGATCGTACCGTTTTCAATATATGATTCTAATGATGAAATGTCCCATTTTCTGTTCAGATATTTTATTGTCAGTTTTTATGACTTTTAAATTTATTTTTGATCTCCACTCTGTTATCTTCTGAGGCCTGATTCATATCTCTAGAAAAAGCAGAACGAATTTCTGCATCTAAATCTTCACCAATCTGATAAGCCATTACCAATGGTCAATGTGTGTACACAATGTAAAGCCACAATTTCCACAACTGGTCGAACAGGTACAAAGACCTTCTAATTAGATTTGAACAAAAACCAAATGCCATATCATGGGGTAGGACTACCCATTCAATTTCTCTGACTCACCATATATAAAGGTGTGCATTTTCTAAACCGAATAATTAGCATACAAAAAAGAGAAGCAGTTGACTAGAGCAGACTGCAAAAAGATCGGTGTCTAAATCCAAACAGATACAAAATAATCACTTTATTATGATCACAATGATCCTCTTGAAGGATTGGCTTGAGACATGGTGGACACACAATAAATCAGACAGTAATAACGGTGTGGTTAAAAACAAAAACAAAAAGTCCAGCGCAATCACTTAGCTGAATAGTGGAAAAACATTGGGAGGCTGGGAAACCAATATCAATGACCTTCTAGGAGGAATATCTTCAATATATGATGCAGGCAACAAAGCTACATTGGCCGATAGTGAATGGCCTAGCATTGCTACAGCTTTCACCTTCAAGTCACTTCAATAATGTTGAAACATTGTGAAGGTAATATTTGCAATACTGCTAACATTGAGTTCTATCCATGCAGGCCTTATTAGTAGAGATGAGCGAAGTATTCAAAAATTCGATTCGACTGATTCGGCGAATTCGTGGAAAAAATTTCGATTCGAGTCGAATATATTCGCTGTGAAATTTAACTTAAAAAAGGGTGTTTCTAGGCTTCAGAGAGACTTAATATTAGTGCAGAACACTGTACCTTTAATTTAAATGCCCTTGGAGTCTGCTGGGGAAGAGAAATAATACTGTCAGTCAGTATGACATGCAGATGAGTGCCGTCGATCTTAGAATCACCGCACACTTCACTCATTTGGGCAGTCACGGGGCCAAAACCAGAGTGTGGAGCCACACAGTGTGGCGGTGGGAGGCAGCAGCAATGGGAGGCCATACAGCACCCTATGACAAAAATGGAACCCACCAGCAGTGTGAGGAGACCTGAAAGTGGCACATGGCAGAGTGTGGCGATAGAGACAGCAGCAATGGGAGGCCGTACAGGGACCCATGACACACTCTGGACCTGGCAGCAGCATGAGGAGGCGGGGCGGTACAGGGGCCCATGACAGATTACGGCCTGGCAGCAGCATGAGGAGTCGGTACGGGGGGCCATGGCAGATTACGGGCCTGGCAGCAGCAATGGGAGGCCGTACAGGGACCCCATGACACACTCTGGACCTGGCAGCAGCATGGGGAGCGAGGTCGGTACAGGGGCCCATGACAGATTACGGGCCTGGCAGCAGCACGAGGAGTCAGGTACGGGGGCCCATGACACACTCTGGACCTGGCAGCAGCATGAGGAGGGCGGTACAGGGGCGCATGACAGATTACGAGCCTGGCCAGCAGCAACTTGGACAGGAGGACATTCAGCTTCTGCACCGTCGGGTGCGTGCTCGCAAACTGTTGTCTCTTGGAAACGGATTCCAAGAAAGACTGCTGACGGAATCCGTGAAGATAGGAGTAGCAGGAGAAGGAGCATCTGAACGAGCGGAATATGCCAACAAGCGACAACAGGGGCCCTGACAGATTACGGGCCTGGCAGCAGCATGAGGAGTCGGTACGGGGGGCCCATGGCAGATTACGGGCCTGGCAGCAGCTATGGGAGGCCGCGTAATCTGCCAGCACCCTATGACAAAAAATGGAACCCACCAGCAGTGTGAGGAGACCTGAAAAGTGGCACATGGCAGAGTGTGGCGATGGAGACAGCAGCAATGGGAGGAGCCGTACAGGGACCCATGAGAGACTCTGGACCTGGCAGCAGCATGAGGAGGCGGTATAGGGGCCCATGGCAGATTAGGGGCCTGGCAGCAGCTATGGGAGGCCCGTAATCTGCCAGCACCCTATGACAAAAAATGGAACACACCAGCAGTGTGAGGAGACCTGAAAGTGCACATGGCAGAGTGTGGCGATGGAGACAGCAGCAATGGGAAGGCCGTACAGGGGACCCATGAGAGACTCTGGACTTGGCAGCAGCATGAGGAGGCGGTATAGGGGCCCATGGCAGATTAGGGGCCTGGCAGCAGCTATGGGAGGCCCGTAATCTGCCAGCACCCTATGACAAAAAATGGAAAACACCAGCAGTGTGAGGGAGACCTGAAAGTGGCACATGTTTGGGGGACATGATTCATGGCGGATTTAGTCAGTTGTGTAAGGAACTGGTGGTTTGAAATCCAGACTAATCCACGCCTGATTCATTTTCACAAACGTCAGTCTCTCCACACTTTGGGTGTGGACAGTCGTGTCCTCCGCGGAGTTGCAATACCTCCTGCCGCACTAAAACGCGCTCCGATGCCACGCTACTGGCCGGGCATGACAGCCTTTCAAGGGCAAATTCAGCTAGTTGGGGGGCCAAAGGTCAAGTTTCGTTGCCCAGTAGTCAAGGGGGATTGTCTACCTCGGTTGGCAGGTTGCTGTCCAAGTAGGCCTAAGCCTGTTGTTTGAGGTCCTGCTCCAGTTCCACCTGATGCTGCTGCTGCTGCAGCTGCTGCTGCTGATTGCTGCTGCGGCTGGTTAGTAGTTTCCTCACTGCGTGGTGAAGAAAAAGCTACTCATCATCGACTGCAGACTGAGGCAGCCGCTGCTGGTGGAGCTGCCACTGCTCCTACCACCCCACCCCTCCCCCTGTGCCATGGCAGTGGAACGCGAGCGCACAGGGCCCACAGTGTCTGAGGATGGACGTTGGCGCAGACAGGCAGAGACCAGCTGGACTTACCATAGGTGGTAAATTTTATAGTTCGTTATTTTGGCCTCCCTCTCAAGCAGGTGTTAAAAAGGCCACCATTTTTGAACTGTTAGCGACTGGTCCCAACCAAGGTGGACAGACCAAAATTCTTCCCCTCTTTCTTATGGTTATTATATCGTCTGTCGCTACGCAAGCAAGGCGATCAATGCTATGGGCCCTTTGTTCCAAGGAATGGCGAGGG
>CATNWA010003514.1:0-17990 GCA_951230385.1 Staurois parvus | reverse complement strand
CGCACCAGGCCGCGGATTACCCGGGTCCTCCGCCGGCACTCTGTGATCCGCTGCCGCACGGATGGCAGCGGACTTAAAAGTTCGGCACCGGATGGCAGCAGGTGTGGATGGGAGAGCTGATGGGCGGCGCCGGAGCCCCGGCCCGCGCGGCCGCACCAGGCCGCGGACGTCAGCCGCCACGAGGGGCGGAAATATCACCTGGGCTCCGACTCCCCCGGGATCAGGGATGCCACCCGGGTCCTCCGCCGGCACTCCGTGACCCGCCGCCGCACGGATGGCAGCAGATCTAAAAGCTCGGCACCGGAGCTCCGGATTATGCGGCCGCTCCTGTCGCCATCTTGGACACATAGTGCATCTTTTTTACACATTGAATGCTTCCTGTAGTCCCAATCATTGTAGGAAGCGTTCAGTTTCCCCTGACAGCCAATCGTCGTGAGAATAAATACACAGCAGCTCTGTCCGGGGCAGGCATTTGGAGTGTGAAAGCAGCAACACTGGGAAACCAGGACACCTACAACGACCCTCTGTGACCTTGTGAATGTGCAAAATGCAGGAAAAATCCCTCAAGCCAAAGAACGTTTCTCCACCCAAGAATCTGGAGGAAGAAAAGATGCCACCGGCGGTCAGCATGCTCAGATGTACACATGCGCACTGTTGGGGGGGGGGGATTTACTGGAGCTGGTGTGCACAGAATCTGGTGCAGCTGTGCATGGGAGCCAATCGGCTTCTAATTTCAGCTTGTTCAATTAACCCCTTCCATACCGGGCACTCTCCCCCCTTCCTGCCCAGGCCAGTTTTCAGGTTTCAGCGCTCTCACACTTTGAATGACAATTGCGCGGTCATACAACATTGTACCCAAACTAAAATTTTATCATTTTCTTCACACAACTAGAGCTTTCTTTTGGTGGTATTTAATCACTGCTGGGGTTTTTATTTTTTGCTAAATTAACAAAAAAAGACCAAAAATTTTGAAAAAAAAAAACACGTTTTCTTTGTTTCTGTTTTAAAAGTTTACAAATAAATAATTGTTCTTCATAAATTTAGGCCGAGATGTATTCTGCTACATGTCTTTGGTGAAAATAACCCAAATTAGGATGTGATATTTAGTTTGTAGGAAAGTTATAGAGTTTACAAACTATGGTATAGATCTGAATATTGATCAATCCTGAAGTACTGACAGCCAGTCTAATCTCTTGAGGTCCAAGAATGTCAGAACAGTACAGATATCCCCCAAATGTCAGAACAGTACAGATATCCCCAAATGTCAGAATAGTACAGATATCCCCCAAATGTCAGAATAGTACAGATATCCCCCAAATGTCAGGACAGGACAGATATCCCCCAAATGTCAGGACAGTACAGATATCCCCCAAATGTCAGGACAGTACAGATATCCCCCAAATGTCAGGACAGTGCAGATATCCCCCAAATGTCAGAACGGTACAGATATCCCCCAAATGTCAGGACAGTACAGATATCCCCCAAATGTCAGGACAGTACAGATATCCCCAAATGTCAGGACAGGACAGATATCCCCCAAATGTCAGGACAGTACAGATATCCCCCAAATGTCAGGACAGTACAGATATCCCCCAAAGGTCAGGACAGAGATCCCCAAATGACCCCTTTTTGCAGAGTAGACAGTCTGACGTACTTCATAAGAGGCATGGCAAATTTTTTTGAAGTTGTATTTTTTTTTGTCATAATTTTTCGGAAAATGAAAAAATTTAAAAAATTATTTTCACTATTTTTTTTTTACATACTGTCACCAGTGCAGTACAGCGTCATCATATAACTGGCATGGCGGTGATCAGGGACACTGACTGGTAACAGTATGAAAAAAAATATATATATTTTTTATTTTTAATTTTTTATTACATTTTTTTTTTAATTTTTTTTAAGATTTTTTTTTTCATATTTTACTATTACCAAAGTAGTACAATGTTACCATAGTAACATTGTACTACTTTGGGGAAGTGATCAGTATTTATTTATTTTTTTTTTTACACAATTTGCTTATAGCAAAGAATTACTTTGCTATAAGCAAGCATTTACCTGAATGAAATCGATTCGTTCAGGTTATTTTTTTTATTTATTTTTTTTTGTGCTTAGCTGTGATTTGGTCACAGCTAATCACATGACATGTGCATGTGACCTGCTGTGACCATTCACAGCTAGGCACTAGTATACAATGGATGGCATGAATGAAGTCATCCATTGTATACAACTGTCATGTGACCTGCTGTGATTGGTCACAGCAGGTCACATGGTACTGGCAACGGGGGCCGGTACTCAGATCTGTCATCGGCCGTGTCCGAGGTACACGGCCGGTGACAGATCGCGCGGCTCTGCAACCGCGCAAACTGCTCATGTGCAGGAGCATGCCAAATGGCGTGCACCCGGAATGCCGAAATGTTTTTGCGGCCGTCAAACGGCCATTGGCCGGGTGGCTAATGGTTAAGCTTTGCCAACTGGTTGTTAAGGACTCAGCAGTGCCTGCACCCACTGGATCCTTAGCAACCAATGACAGTGGGTAGCCATCATATGTAATGGTGGAAGTAATCCTGAGATTATCAGCTCCCACCAGATCGGTAAATGTTCAGGGATTTGGACCCATTAGTGTTCAGACTGAACCTTAAGGTCCTCCCTCCTCTTCTACATGAGAGATGGAGGTATAATGGGTGCTGCTTAGATCAGCCTCTCCACAGTATAGGGAGGCATAATGGCCCAATTTGGACCTTGTCACTTAGGGGTGGACTCACTTTTGTTGCCAGCAGTTTAGACATTAATGGCGGTGTGTTGAGTTATTTTGAGGGGACAGCAAATTTCCATGTTATACAAACTGTACACTGACTACGTCACATTGTAACAAAGTGTCATTTCTTCAGTGTTTTGTCACATGAAAGAGAGAATCAAATATTGATACAAATGTGAGGGGTGGACTCACTTCTGGGAGATACTGTATATGTGTGTGTGTGTATATATATATTGTATACAGTCCGGGGGAGGGGTGGACTCTGGGAGATACTGTGTGAGTATACATACACATACTGTATACAGTCCGGGGGAGGGGGGGGACTCACTTCTGGGAGATACTGTATATGTGTGTATGTATATATATTGTATACAGTCCGGGGGAGGGGGACTCACTTCTGGGAGATACCATAAATGTTCTCTGTACAGCACTGCGGTATATGTCAGAGATATAAAACCACATAACTGCTGTAATCCCTAAGCAAGGTATATATATGTGGAATGTCGTATTTCCTGATTTCAGTCTTTTTACTGGTAGAATAATCTTTGTAGGTGACGATTTGTTGTAGTGAAGGTGTCTGGGTCAGAGATTTCCCTCTCGGGGTTTGTACAGAAATATGAGGATATACTCCTTCCAGATATATGACTGGTCTGTGGTGGGGGGGGGTTACTATACAGGTAATTATCGCTTACGGCAGAAAGGGCTTGGCTGTTTTCTATAAAATTTCTGTAACAGGAAAGTGAAGATAATTTGGTTTCTTTGAAATAAACGCTCAGCCATTATGCCTCCCTATACTGTGGAGAGGCTGATCTAAGCAGCACCCATTATACCTCCATCTCTCATGTAGAAGAGGAGGGAGGACCTTAAGGTTCAGTCTGAACACTAATGGGTCCAAATCCCTGAACATTTACTGATCTGGTGGGAGCTGATAATATCAGGATTACTTCCACCATTACATATGATGGCTACCCACTGTCATTGGTTGCTAAGGATCCAGTGGGTGCAGGCACTGCCGAGTCCTTAACAACCAGTGATGTCACCGGCCCCATTTACATACATGGTGGGAACCCCCCAGCAATAGAAACAATGGATCCAGGATAAGTAGAAATGGCATGTGGTTCCCCCAATTCATACCTGACCCTTTTAGGTCTGATGTGAATTTTAAGGGAAAACCCATGAAAATTAAAAAAAGAATGTCATGAGGGTTTCCCTACATTCTATACCAGACCAGAATGGGAATCCCACACAAAAAAAATCAAGAAAAACATTTTTTAACTCCCCTAAAAAAGCTGACTGCCCAGGAATAGGGGAATAGTGATGAGCATGCAGCTTCCCCCTTCTGAACCATACCAGTCCACATCCCTCACCATGGAGTGTGACTTGCCAGGGGGACCCCATGAAAAACACCTTGTCCCATGTTGTCCTGGCCCTGCTCATCAAGAGGTGGCAGGAGGGGCAGCTGCCCTGGGCACTGTGCAACAAAGGGGCAGAGAATGGACACAGGATCAGAAACCCATTTATATGGCATGAATTAACAGGTGGGAGGGGCTGCAGTTCTTCATCCTTGCCCTGGGTGCTAGATGGACTTGTCCTGGTACTGTGGATGAATCAGTGCCCCCCATATACTATCCCATGTGAATAACTAAATAAGTTATCACATTGTCACACAAATCCATTGTCCGTTGCATCATCTAGTAAAGTAGATCCACATCAATCACATCGCCCAACACCCACTGATCCGCTGAAAGACAAGAACTATGTGCTGCTCCTTTGTTTCAATGGCTGGAGATTCCCTTCATCTATATGCAGCACCCTCCTAGTTCAGTGCTTTTGGGATGTTCTATAATCAGTGGGGCAGTAATTAATTGCTTTGGACTGATCAGGGTTGCACAGGCTGCAGGCTGGATTGCTTCACCCTGTCTTCTGGAAGGTTCCAGAACATAGGCGTAAAGCATGTCAAATGAGTAGCCTTAGGTCTCAACCAGTCCCTAGAGAGGTGTGCCCAGGAGGTGGCTGCAGATCACATACATAGTCTGAGGTCTGGAACAGTTCAGGAGGAGAAGTTCCTAGCCTGGAGGGTTGCCGCCCTCCCAGGCAGCCCAGTTGAGATTTAGTTGAGCTCATTGAGGTCCTGGCTATTATAAAGTTGGGGAGCCTACTTGCTAAAACCCTCTGAAGCTAAAGAAGGGCAAGGGAAAATGTCTCTCTGACCATGCATGAGGGTATCCAAGTACCCAAGGACTTGTGAATATAGACCTAGGTGCAGGATCTGGGTGAGAGGTGCTGCGGTTGACCCCTGAACCCCTGGTGCACTAATGCTTGCTGCTCAGGGACATTGCCTATGGTGCAGTCCATTTCCTGAGATACTGTTGAAGGAACTCTTCCAAGAAGTATCTGAAGAATAAAGAGGGTCCTCCTAGTATGGTTTAGTGCTCAAGTATCCCACAGTTCCTAGTACCTCATCCAAGTTGTTCAGCATCAGAAGATCACATCTCTGACAGTGAAGTGTTAGGTGGGTGTTTCTGCTAGTGCCGACCGGGTGCTCAAGGAGCCCAGGGACCGCTCCATTATTCAGAATCCTGATGCTGCTGCTCTGTGTGTGCATGTTTTGGTATGGCCAGCAGCGGTAATCTTCTGGGAATCTTCAGCCAACAACTTTCCACCGGCTGACTTTATCCAGTACTGTGCTATGTCATCTCACTGCACTCCACCTATGCAGCCCCCCCCCAGTGAATTGTTGCACCCAGGGATTCTGCCCCTTCACCCCCCCCCCCCCCCCCGTCCCAAGTCCTGCTACCACCTCCATCCAGTCCACAGGACTGGCCATCATTGGCCAAGACTTCTGTGTCAGAGGTTCACGTGGACACCATGTTTGAGAGGGAGGCCCAGAGCATTGTGGGCTCCTCCTCCACTTGTTAGAACTGGGTGCGTGAGATCGATCACCATCAGCATGTTATCTGCACCAACAAATTTTAAAAATCTGTTTGGCTGGGAGCAGCAATTTTATTAATTCTTAAAGGGCACCATTCAACATTTGAAATTCAATTAAAGAAGAAGTCTTGGGGGTTCACTGGCCTGTGAAGGGACACATCTGTACAATGTATACAACCTACAACCAGAGTAAAGAATGCATTTAAATTGAGGGTAAATGACAGTTCCTGGACTCTTCCTTCTGTTTGTAAACAAACTTTCCGGGATTCCCTTCATCTCTACCTCTTTCTAGATGAAGATCTGGTGTAGCTGTTAATTGGGGATTTGACAAAAAAAGTTGAGCTGTCTCCTAAAAATAAATACCAGACATTTGTCCTTGATGAGGGTCTGATAGGGGGATCATGGGTACCACCATAGAAAAAATGGCTTGGGGTCCACACAAACTCCATTCCAAACCTTTATTCAAGAACACAGCCTGGCAGGCAAGAAAATTGGAGAATGAGTGTGTGCCCCCCTACTGAATCATAGGAGGCCACATCCCTGAACATGGGGAGGAACCTTGCCATTGGGAATCCCCCGACAATGTACCTTGTCCTCATATTGATGAGGACTAGGGTTTCTTTCCCACAACTCTGGATTGGGGGGGTCTTATCAGAATATGGAAGTCCCCTTTAAGAGGGCCCCAAATACGGTGCCATCCATGTAAATGAGTAAATAGTAACTCTACTATTGTGGGGAAGTCCTCATCAACATGGGGACAAATTTCTTTGGGGGTGAGCCCCCTGCCCCAAAACACTCCCCACGTTGAGGGCATGTGGCCTGGTATGGTACAGTAAAGGGGGGTGCTTGCTCATCCTCCCCTTTCCTGGCCTGCTGGGTTGCATGATTGGATAAGGGTCTACTACAATTTTTTTTTTTTCTTTCTACATGACCCCCCCTGAAAATCCATACCAGACCCAAAGGGCCTGATATGGATTGGGGGCGGAGTTGTCTTACTGTATTATTTTTTTTCTCTTTTATATTTAATTGCCAGAAGTTCTTTTCTTTACATTCAGCTGTCAGCAGAGAAACTCGCTGACAACCGATGAGTCGTTGGTTGTTAAGGACGCGGCTTCCGACTTTACGGCCCGCTCCTTAGCAACCAGCTATTCCTCACACAGAATTCAGAATGACAATCACTTTTCTACTGATTTGAATTATAATTATATAGAAAATTTGGAACTCTTTAGAAAATAAACAAAACGAATCAACAAAACAAAATTAGTAACAATTGGAATCTATCCGAAACAAAGAAAAATTCCATTCTGCACATATCTAGTAGCTTCAGGGCTGTCTACAGCTTCCAGCAGTCCCCCTACATTGGAGAAGACTCCTTAAGGTAGGTGATCCTGGACTCTGGCAATGGTGGTAACATGCAGAGGGGAGTCCCCAAAGCTGAAGACTACAGGACAGTGAACAAGGACAAGGGCCCAGGACACTGTCACTTTTTATAGGCACTGGATCAGTGGGTCAGAGCCAAAAAAATACTGCCAAAGAAAAACCCAGCAATACCATTACCCCTAACCCTCCTGTCCAGTGCAGCATCTACATTGCATCCAGAAAGTATTCCCAGCGCTTAACTTCTGTCACATTTTGTTATATTGCAGCCTTATTCCAAAATGGATTCAATTCATTTTTTTCCTCAACATTCTACAAACAATACCCCATAATGACAACGTGAAAAAAGTTCATTTTAAAACTTTGCAATTTATTAAAAATAAAAATAAAATAAAAAAAAATGTACATAAGTATTCCCAGCCTTTACCATGACACTCAAAATTGATCTCTGGTGCATCCTGTTCCCACTGATCATCCTTGAGATGTTTTCACAACTTGATTGGAGTCCACCTGTGGGACATTCAGTGGATTGGAGTCCACCTGTGGGACATTCAGTGGATTGGAGTCCACCTGTGGGGAATTCAGTGGATTGGAGTCCACCTTTGGGACATTCAGTGGATTGGAGTCCACCTGTGGGACATTCAGTGGATTGGAGTCCACCTGTGGGGAATTCAGTGGATTGGAGTCCACCTTTGGGGAATTCAGTTGATTGGAGTCCTCCTGTGGGGAATTCAGTGGATTGGAGTCCACCTGTGGGGAATTCAGTGGATTGGAGTCCACCTGTGGGGAATTCAGTTGATTGGAGTCCACCTGTGGGGAATTCAGTGGATTGGAGTCCACCTGTGGGGAATTCAGTTGATTGGAGTCCACCTGTGGGGAATTCAGTGGATTGGAGTCCACCTGTGGGGAATTCAGTGGATTGGACATGATCAGGAAAGGCATAAACCTGTCTATAGAAGGTCCCACAGGTAACAGTGCATGTCAGAGCACAAACCAAACCATGAAGTCAAAGGTATTGTCCGTAGACTTCCGAAACAGGATTGTACAAGGCACAGATCTGGGGAAGAATACAGAAAAGTGTCTGCAGCATTGAAGGTCCCAATGAGCACAGTGGCCTCCATCATCCATAAATGGAAGCAGTTTGGAACCACCAGGAATCTTCCTAGAGCGGGCTGCCCAGCCAAAATGATCAATCGGGGGAGAAGGGCCTTAGCCAGGGAGGTAACCAAAGCACCCGACACTCACTCTGAAAGAGCTCCAGCGTTTCTCTATGGAGAGAGGAGAACCTTCCAGAAGAACAACCATCTCTGCAGCACTCCAACAATCAGGCCTGTATGGTAGAGTGACTAGACGGAAGACACTCCTCAGTAAAAGGTAAATGGCAGCCCACCTGGAGTTTGCCAAAAGGCACCTGAGGGACTCTCAGACTATGAGAAACAAAACTCTCTGGTCTGATGAAATAAGAATTGAACTCTTTGGCCTGAATGTCAAGCGTCATGTCTGGAGGAAACCAGGCACTGCTTACGACCTGGACAATACCATCCCTACAGTGAAGCATGGTGGTGGCAGCATCATGCTGTGGGGATGTATTTCAGTGGCAGGAACTAGGAGACTAGTCAGGATGGAAGGAAAGATGAATGCAGCAATGTACAGAGACATCCATGATGAAAATCTGTTCCAGAGCGCTCTGGACCTTAGACTGGGCCGACGGTTCATCTTTCAACAGGACAACGACCCTCAGCACACAGCCCACATAACAAAGGAGTGGCTATGGGCCAACTCTGGGAATGCCCAGGAGTGGCCCAGCCAGAGCCCCAGACTTGAACCCGATTGAACATCTCTGGAGAGATCTGAAAATGGCTGTGCACCGACACCCCCATCTAACCTGATGGAGCTTGAGAGGTCCTGCAAAGAAGAATGGGAGAAATTGCCCAAAAATGGGTGTGCCGAGCTTGTAGCATCATCCTCCAAATGACTCGAGGCTGGAATGGGGGCTAAAGGGGCTTCAACAAAGGATTGAGCAAAGGCTGGGAATACTTATGTACATGGGGGGGAGGGGGGGTTCGTTTTATATTTATAATAAATTGCAAAGATTTCAAAACAAACTTCTTTCACGTTGTCATTATGGGGGATTGTTTGTAGAATGTTGAGGGGAAAATGAATTTAATCCATTTTCGAATAAGGCCGTAACATGACAAATGTGGCAATCGTTAAGTGCTGGGAATACTTCCTGGATGCACTGAATATGCAGTAAAGCATGCTGGTTATACTCCCTGTGGAACCTAAGGGGTTTAATCCTTTGCACTGTGTAAAAAGGATGTTTGATCCTGTATTCTCTGATCCTCCCCTTCTTCCAGTATCCCCCTCTTGATAAGAAATATCATGTGGAGACACTCATATGCTCAGTTTAGTGTGTATTGCTAGAGAAGTTTTGTTTTTTCTTGAGAGAGTGCATGTGATCAGCACAGGGTCAATCAGCACTGTCAAGAAAGAGGTCAGAGTTCTGCATCCTCCTAGAGAAAAATTTTAACCAGTGCTCTGCTGGACACTGATAGAAGTCACAAGACTGCTATATACTGCTCATGAGAAAAGGTATTTAGCAGTTTATATTTACTAAAATAATTGCATTTCCATGTTCTGGGTACTGTGGGAGACCAGATATAGTGAATGCGGGGTCTGGGGAGAGCGGATATAGTGAATGCCAGGACTGGGGAGAGCAGATATAGTGAATTTGGGGTACGGAGAGAGAGCGGATACAGTGAATGCGGAGTCCGGGGAGAGAGGATATAGTGAATGTGGGGTCCGGGGAGAGCGGATATAGTGAATGCGGGGTCGGGGAGACCGGATATAGTGAATGCAGGGTCCGGGGAGAGCGGGTATAGTGAATGCAGGGTCCGGGGAGAGCGGGTATAGTGAATGCGGGGTCCGGGGAGAGCGGTTATAGTGAATGCGGGGTCCTGGGAGAGCGGATACAGTGAATGTGGGGTCTGGGGAGAGCGGATACAGTGAATGCGGGGTCCGGGGAGAGCAGATACAGTGAATGCGGAGTCCGGGGAGAGCAGATACAGTGAATGTGGGGTCCGGGGAGAGCGGATACAGTGAATGCGGGGTCCGGGGAGAGCGGATACAGTGAATGCGGGGTCCGGGGAGAGCGGATATAGTGAATGCGGGGTCCGGGGAGAGCGGATACAGTGAATTGTGGGGTCCGGGGAGAGCGGATACAGTGAATGCGGGGTCCGGGGAGAGCGGATACAGTGAATGCGGGGTCCGGGGAGAGCGGGATACAGTGAATGCGGGGTCCGGGGAGAGCGGATATAGTGAATGTAGAGTCAGTGGAGACCGGATAACTTGTATAACTTCCTCTATCATATTTTTTTTACTTTTGTTAACATTTTTTATTTTTTATTATTATTTTTTATTATTATTATTATTACTAATATTTATTATTTTAATTTTGTAAAATGTTTTAACGGATAACTTGTATAACTTCCTCTATCATATTTTTTGAATATCCTTTTTCTATGAATTTCTTACCAATGGCTTCAACCTGTTGATAATACTCCTCTTGTGAGGTACAATTCCTCTTCAGCCTAACACACTGCAATGATGGAGCACTATTCCTCCCACTGATACCAATGATGGGGCACTATTCCTCCCACTGACACCAATGATGGGGCACTATTCCTCCCACTGACACCAATGATGGGGCACTATTCCTCCCACTGATACCAATGATGGGGCACTATTCCTCCCACTGACACCAATGATGGGGCACTATTCCTCCCACTGATACCAATGATGGGGCACTATTCCTCCCACTGACACCAATGATGGGGCACTATTCCTCCCACTGACACCAATGATGGGGCACTATTCCTCCCACTGATACCAATGATGGGGCACTATTCCTCCCACTGACACCAATGATGGGACACTATTCCTTCCACTGATACCAATGATGGGGCACTATTCCTCCCACTGACACCAATGATGGGGCACTATTCCTCCCACTGACACCAACGATGGGGCACTATTCCTCCCACTGACACCAATGATGGGGCACTATTCCTCAAACTGACACCAATGATGGGGCATTATTCCTCCCACACTGACACCAATGACGGGGCACTATTCCTCCCACGCTGGCACTAATGATGGGGCACTATTCCTCCCACTAACACCAATGATGAGTTACTATTACTTCCACACTGACACCAATGTTGGGGCACTATTCCTCCCACTGACACCAATGATAGGGCACTGTTTTTCCCACTGCAAACAATGATGTAACACTATTCCTCCCACTGACACCAATGATAGGGCACTGTTTTTCCCACTGCAAACAATGATGTAACACTATTCCTCCCACTGACACCAATGATAGGGCACTGTTTTTCCCACTGCAAACAATGATGTAACACTATTCCTCCCACTGATACCAATGATGGGGCATTATTCCCCCCACTGATACCAATGATGGGGCACTATTCCTCCCACGCTGACACTAATGATGGGGCACTATTCCTCCCACTGACACCAATGACGGGGCACTATTCCTCCCACTGACATCAATGATGGGGACACTATTCCTCCCACTGACACCAATGACGGGGCACTATACCTCCCACGCTGACACTAATGATGGGCACTATTCCTCCCACTGACACCAATGATGGGGCACTATTCCTCCCACTGATACCAATGATGGGGCACTATTCCTCCCACTGACACCAATGATGGGACACTATTCCTCCCACTGACACCAATGATGGGGCACTATTCCTCCCACTGACACCAATGATGGGGCACTATTCCTCCCACTGACACCAATGATGGGGCACTATTCCTCCCACTGACACCAATGATGGGGCACTATTACTTTCACACTGACACCAATGTTGGGGCACTATTCTCCACACTGGCACTAATGATGGGGCACTATTCCTCCCACTGACACCAATGATAGGGCACTGTTTTTTCCCACTGACACCAATGATGTAACACTATTCCTCCCACTGACACCAATGACGGGGCACTATTCCCCCCACTGACACCAATGATGGGGCACTAGTCCTCCCACTGACACCAATGATGGGGCACTAGTCCTCCCACTGACACCAATGATGGGGCACTAGTCCTCCCACTGACACCAATGATGGGGCACTAGTCCTCCCACTGACACCAATGATAGAGCACTAGTCCTCCCACTGATACCAATGATGGGACACTATTCCTCCCACTGATACCAATGATGGCGCACTGTCATGGAGTGCTGTACTTCCCCCACCCCCCTTGTGCCTCTTGTCCCCCTTGTCACCTCCCCCCTCCTCCCCCCCCCCCCTTGTCAGGTCCTCTCATCCTGCCGCAGCCTTTGAAGACAGGCTGTGCAGGATGAGAGGAAAGTGGCCCCTGTGGCGAGGATCATACCTCTCCTGGCCATATAGCCAGAAGAGTTGTGACCCCCCCCCAGGAGACTCCGGTGCAGTGCCACTGACCTGTTGCTGCGCGCGCCCCCCCAGCGGGCACAGCACGGGCACAAGGCTTCCCGCGCACTGCGCCCGCTAAAGACAAAGGCCGCGCTCTCAAGAGCGCAGCCCAAGTCAAGGGAGCATGCTCTGATGCCCGGCAACATGGCGCTGGGCTGGACATTGCTAGGGAAACTGGCAGAGTCCTGCTTGGGCCTTAAGAAGGCTGGAGCAGGACTCTCCATGTGTGTCTTCTGCCGTTGCTGTCCCCGAAGCTGCTGAGAAGTCTGAGCTGAGGCCAGACCCCCCGCAGCCACCCCGCTGAACACTCTGCCTAATACCTTTGGGGACAATATTATTACTCGCTGAACACTCCACTAATACTCGGGGCTCAGGAACAGTACACGCTGCTACCCTGCCTAATACTGTGGGGCCAGGATTATTACCAGCTGAACACTCTGCTAATACTCAGGGCTCAGGAAGAGTACCCATTGCTACCCTGCCTAATACCCTTGGGCCAGGATTATCACCCGCTGACACTCTGCTAATACTCAGGGCTCAGGAAGAGTACCCATTGCTACCCTGCCTAATACTGTGGGGCCAGGATTGCCCACGCTGCTGTGTGCAAGAAATACCCGCTATGTGGATCATCTGCTGTGTGCTGAGGAGTGCCGCTACCTGCTGTCGGCTGCTGTGGGCCAGAGAGAACCCCTGCCAGAACTGTGAGTGTCCTTGCCACTGTTTCCCCTGTCTGGACTGTCCATGAACTTTCCCCCCTTTACTTTTCCCTGCCTGGATTACAATTTACCAGAGACTCCAATTTTGCCCTACCTGGGGCCGGATTACAATTATTTGGTCCCTTGCCTGCTCCTCCCCTGCTCGGGGTACTTGGACGCTACCCTCAGACCCAAATTGAGTGCTTGACATACTGTAAATCAATAAAGCTTTGTGTGTTTATCATCTTCTCTGTGTGTTCTGTCCTGCCTACGCTCTCATCACACGCACTATTCTTCTCACTGACACCCAATGATGGGGCACTATTCCTCCCACTGACACCAATGATGGGGCACTATTTCCTCCCACTGACACCAACAATGGTGCCCCATCATTGGTATCAGTGGGAGGAATAGTTCCCCATCATTGGTGCCAGTGGGAGGAATTGTCTCCCATCATTGGTGTCGGTGGGAGGAATAGTGCCCCATCATTGGTGTCGGTGGGAAGAATAGTGCCCCATCATTGGTGTCGGTGGGAGGAATAGTGCCCCATCATTGGTGTCAATGGGAGGAATGGTGCCCCATCATTGGTGTCGGTGGGAGGAATAATGCCCCATCATTGGTGTCGGTGGGAGGAATAGTGTCCCATCATTGGTGTCGGTGGGAGGAATAGTGCCCCATCATTGGTGTCAGTGGGAGGAATCGTGACCCATCATTGGTGTCAGTGGGAGGAATAGTGCCCCATCATTGGTGTCAGTGGGAGGAATAGTGCCCCATCATTGGTATCAGTAGAAGGAATCGTGTCCCATCATTGGTATCAGTGGGAGGAATCGTGCCCCATCATTGGTGTCAGTGGGAAGAATAGTGCCCCATCATTGGTGTCAGTGGGGGGAGAGGGGAATAGTGCTCCATCATTCGTGTCAGGGGGGGAGGGAATAGTGCCTCATCAATGGTGTCAGTGGGAGGAATAGTGCCCCATCATTGATGTCAGTGTGTGGGGGGGGGGGAAAGTGCCCCATCATTGGGGTCAGTGGGGGGGGAATAGTGCCCCATCATTGGTGTCAGTGGAGGGGGGGGAATACTGCCCCGTTGTTGGTGTCAGTGGGGGGAAGAATACTGCCCCATTGTTGGTGTCAGTGGGGGGGGGGGGAATAGTGTCCCATCATTGGTCTCAGTGGGAGGAATACTTGTAGTGCCCCATCATTGGTATCAGTGACACCAATGATGGGGCACTATTCCTCACACTGACACCAATGATACTTGAATACAAATTTAAACTCTATTTATCCCTACAAAAAAATACCACTCTCACCTTGAAAGTGTAGAATAAATTAAAATGAAATCTTTTTCAAATATTCCCTCTACCACACTCCCATCATCTACCCTCATACATAAAATAATACAGTATTGTGTATATATATATATATATATATATATATATATATATATATATATATATATGTGTCCAAATGCAAGTCCACACAAAGTACTCTTCCAAGTGTTGAGAACTAATCCACTTCGTTGCTTTTCAATCCAGGATACCTCAAAAAAAAAATATAAACTAGATATAGTGCATTATCTTTAAACAAGAAAAAAAACACTTGTGACACTTAAAGTGACTCCTCCTAAACCCCCACTCGTGAGAAACCAACACTTCAACTTGTGATTTGTGCAAAAATCCAAAGCCAGTGTCACCATTCAAATGTAATAAATACCATTACCCTCTCTGGGATAATGCAAAATCCACATCAAACTACTCGTGATCACATGCATCAAAGGTAGGTAGTGCCACAACTCTTGTAGGATAATATACCATTACCCTCTTTCAATATAAACAGGCATAAGACTCCTCCAGGGTAATCCGTAATTCCCCTTTTCCTGAGGTGCCCAATCCGAACTTCCCCGCTCCGCGGAAGGGCAGAGAAGACAGTACTCAGTGAAGTATATAAAAGGAATCCATACATTTATTTAAAATCTTACATTAGATAAAAGCAACGTCCATCCTCTCCCACAGTTCATATGACTGAACTCCAGTATCCAAGATGGCCGCGTCGCTCCTTCCGGTTTGACGTTCTGACGTTACGTCCCTACGTCCCTGACGTGTTTCGTCACTTCCGACTTTTTCACAAGGGTGCTTACCTTGCTGACCCCTGCTCCAACCTGGGCTTGTTCTCTCCCTCTCCCATCCACAGCCAGCATACCTGGCTGCAGCAGCACAATCTGCAGGGCACAGACACTTACCGGTCAGCTGTCTTCCTTCTCCAGCCTCTCTCCTCCTCTTCACATGCTCCGGCTGATCCCTCACTTCTTTGATCTTCGCGCTGCTGCTCGCCTCCTCGCTGATGATTGGCTGCGTGTGTACCTTTCCTGAGCTACAGTTCTGGCGGCCAATCATCGGCGAGGAGTCGGAGCTTGCAGAGGGAGGGACAAGCTGCCATAGGCTGTTGAATGATCCCGGGGGTGTGGCCAGATGAAAGGGGCGGTATATCATCTTGCCCACACATCGTAATCCAGGGAAATGAAGACACCAGACCCACTGACAACCTCTCTACCCCTCCTACATCAGTGACTCGTGGACCGGAGTGATGGACTGGGACACGGAGTTGCGTGCCCCTGTACTAAGTGCCCCTTCCGTGGGAAACGGGGGGCAGCATTGCCACAGCGACGCCCCCTTAAAAAAAAGTGCCGCCCCAGGGCAAACGCCTTGTTTGGATTGAATGCTGGGTCTGGGGAGACCAGAAATAGTGAATGCAGGATCTGGGGAGAGCAGATATGGAGAATGCAGGATCCGGGGACCCTACATTCACTATATCTGCTCTCCCCGGACCCCGCATTCACTATATCCGCACTCCCTGGACCCCGCATTCATTGTATCCGCTCTCCCCGGACCCCGCATTCACTACATCCGCTCTCCCCGGACCCCGCATTCACTATATCCGCTCTCCCCGGACCCCGCATTCACTGTATCCGCTCTCCCCGGACCCCGCATTCACTGTATCCGCTCTCCCCGTACCCCGCACTCACTGTATCCGCTCTCCCCGGACCCCGCATTCACTATATCCGCTCTCCCCGTACCCCGCACTCACTGTATCCGCTCTCCCCGGACCCCGCACTCACTGTATCCGCTCTCCCCGGACCCCGCATTTACTATATCCGCTATCCCAGACAGAACATGGAAATGCAATTATTTTAGTAAATATAAACTACTAAATCCCTTTTCTAATCAGCAGTTAGAGCAGTCTTGTGACTTCAGCAGAGCACTGTTTAAACCTTGTAGGAGGAGGTTTCTTTCTGCTTTAGGAGGATGCAGAACCCCTGACTTCTGTCTGGACAGTGGTTATTGGTCCTGTGCTGATCACATGTACATTACCAAGAAAAAAAAACCTCTCTAACAATACACACCAAACTGAGCATGTGCATGTGACCAAGGGTTCTGTCTGTATCCAGTGGTCATTTCAACAAGAGGAGGGGCAGAGAAGACAGAATCAAACAGCCTTTTTACACAATGCAGAGGATTAACCCCTTAGGTTCCACAGTGAGTAGAACAAGCATGCTTTCCTGCATCTACAGACTGATTGTGCTGTTGGGGGTTTAGGAACACTTTAATAAATAAGATAAAATCACAATATATTGTGCACTCGCAAAATCAGACGCCTCAAGGCTCATCAGACCGTCCACCCGGATGGAGACCTCTCTATGGATGTGACGATTCCTCTACACTGCAGCTGCTTCCATTATATCACACAGACATTGCGCCGGATGGAGACCTCTCTATGGATGTGACGATTCCTCTGTACAGAAGGCGCTGCCATTATATCACACAGACAGACCACCGGATGGAGACCTCTCTATGGATGTGACGATTCCTCTGCACAGCAGCTGCTACCATTATATCACACAGACAGGCCACCGGATGGAGACCTCTCTATGGATGTGACGATTCCTCTGCACAGCAGCTGCTGCCATTATATCACACAGACAGGCCGCCGGATGGAGACCTCTCTATGGATGTGACGATTCCTCTACACAGCAGCTGCTTCCATTATATCATACAGACAGGCCGCCGGATGGAGACCTCTCTATGGATGTGACAATTCCTCTGCACAGCAGCTGCTGCCATTAGATCACACAGACAGGCCGCCGGATGGAGACCTCTCTATGGATGTGACGATTCCTCTGCACAGCAGCTGCTGCCATTATATCACACAGACCGTCCACCCCGGATGGAGACCTCTCTATGGATGTGACGATTCCTCTGCACAGCAGCTGCTGCCATTATATCACACAGACAGGCTGCCGGATGGAGACCTCTCTATGGATGTGATGATTCCTCTGCACAGCAGCTGCTTCCATTATATCACACAGACAGGCCGCCGGATGGAGACCTCTCTATGGATGTGACGATTCCTCTGCACAGCAGCTGCTGCCATTATATCACACAGACCGTCCACCCGGATGGAGACCTCTCTATGGATGTGACGATTCCTCTGCACAGCAGCTGCTGCCATTATATCACACAGACAGGCTGCCGGATGGAGACCTCTCTATGGATGTGACGATTCCTCTACACAGCAGCTGCTGCCATTATATCACACAGACAGGCCGCCGGATGGAGACCTCTCTATGGATGTGACGATTCCTCTGCACAGCAGCTGCTGCCATTATATAACACAGACAGGCCACCGGATGGAGACCTCTCTATGGATGTGACGATTCCTCTGCACAGCAGCTGCTTCCATTATATCACAC
>CATNWA010003513.1:0-18531 GCA_951230385.1 Staurois parvus | reverse complement strand
ATTAAGCAACAAAACAATATTTAAATCAAGTCATTTTATTGAAATATAAAAATTTAGTTACATTTTCAAATAGTGATACATGCATTGAAATATATATTACCTATAGCATAATTGTAGTACATAGCATGTTGATATGAAGTAACATCATAATATACAACTTAAAATGTGTAGTAGAAAACCAAAAGTGGTATAGATTAAACAAGGCAATCTAAAGCACCCTATATTGTTGATAATTTGCAATATGAAGGGTACAGAGCTCAAGGACTTGAGGACGGTATGGAACAGGAAAGCCATGCACATTACAGATTGTTAGTACTGAGAGAGTATTGACCTCATGCCTTTAATATATATCCTCTTAGGATTGATTAATAGAAAATGGGCTTAAGCATCATCTGTATACATAGCTATATTTGTACAAAGGATACCAAGAAATAAATACTTGCATCATGTGTTTGAATTTTGTAATTCAATTTCAATTAATTCAGTTTACATCCTGATCACCCTAAAGTAGTCCCACTAAGGAGCTGATTCAGGGTTATACTAGGATGAACCAGTGCAGGTGAGCCCAGCAGTATTGGCAACATTTAACATTTTTTTTCAACAACCCCTGTGTTGGTATATGAGTTTATCCCTTTCCAACAGGGAGCTGATTGAGACTTTCAGTTGGTCAAACATGACTGGGTATATGGGACAACCATTTTTAGGTAATTAGTTTCCAGGCAACAAATAATATTCTGGTCACAGATGACTGAATATGGTCTGGGACTAGGGTTTCAGGCAAAATGCCTAAGACACCCATCTTGAGATCAGCTCATAGGGAGCTGGAGAACAGGCAGTTTATAGCTTGAAATATATCTTTCCACGTCTCTACATCATGTGAGTTCCTGCATCCTGATCACATATTGTGCAATTAGGAAAAGGTATACTTTCCCCATTTGAAAATCTTCAGGGAGGTATGGTAATCTAATATTTTGTGACAGAGACAAGAAGGTTAGAGGATTGGCCTCATTCATCCTTTCATCTGTTAAAAGAGTGTCTAAGTCTCGTCTCCATCCCTCCTTACCAGTGATGGCCAGGCAAAGTTGGCAAGCTGAGAGTAGAAGTTCATATATTTTGACAATCAGGCCTTTTATGGTCTCTCCCACTTAAACTATCATTGTGATTATGAGGAGCACCCAGCAGAGAAGAAGAAAAACCACAGAGGCTGTTCGTAACATTCCAATAATCCTGATATCAAAGTAGTGTGGGGGTTCAGGGCAAAGTGCAGTATCCCATAGCAATCACAATTTAGTTTATTCAAACTAGTGAATACAATGTTTGGTATATTTTTTAAACTAGTGAATACAATGTCTGGTATATTTTTCAAACTAGTGAATACAATGTCTGGTATATTTTTCAAACTAGTGAATACAATGCCTGGTATACTTTTGAAATTGTACTTTTATTTATAAAAATAATCATGATTGCTAAATTATTAGTTAGGGGTATCATATAACATTGGACAAATGTTTTTTTTAACAAGTTCATCATATCAGACAAATACCGATCAGTAAAACATAATGGTCAGATGTACTGCTGGTCAGTAAAACATATACCCAATCTACAGCTGAAGACAGGAATCCTACCATAATAAATACATAATAATACATATTGTAACAATGTAATTAAAATGTATGTATTGTTAAAATTTCTGTAAAGCACAGCTGCAATTATTCAGTGCAGATATCATCAGCAAACAAAATACATAGGATTATCTAGCTATATGATAGCTATGCTGTGGACTCACTAGCTGTTGTTGGTCTACTGTAAGGGTTTGCTGAAATTTGCATTTCTACACCAACTGGAGGGCCTTACATTTGTCATATCTGCTGTACAGTCACCCCAAAGTCATGAGTCATGAGTCACAAGAACAATATATGTATCCACACTGAATTCTCTTACATGAGTGTGAGCAACTCTGGAGTAGCTCTTGTTAGTGAGTTGGGTGGGAAGATTGTGAAGGAGCTGCACCCATATCCGGAATATGCTTCTTGCCATCCTTTCTGGCATTAAATAATGTATCACTTCCAAGTTATATTTTCTCTTGAATAGTTTACCAAATGTACATACAATACATAATGCAAAATATGAGCAATATATTTGTTGTGAATTACATAATTTTAACATATTCATTATTTTAATACAACATTTTAATACAAGAAAATTGCCTGTTGCCTATTTAAAAAAGTATTGCCTCAAATCAGATTTATATACTGTCAGTAACAGATAATCATACTAGTTCTAAAATATCCTATATAAATCTATTAAGTGTGACAGATAAAGCTAAATGTCTAAGTAGTAGCATGTGCTTGGTATCACTTTATTATTTGTTCATTTTGTGTGCATTAACCACTTGCCAACCAGCCACTGTATAAAAATGGTGGCAGGGCGGCACGGCTGCGCAAAATCACGTTTTAAAACATGATTTTGCAAAACAGGCAGGGGGCACGCGTGAGGCGCGCGACTGCCCTACCCACGCCACCGATTGTGGCCGCGGGTGTCAATCACCAGGTCCCGGCCGGTCATTACCCGCCGGGTCCCGGTGATTACCGGCAATCACTGACAGGGAGCACGGCAGCAGTGTTTACAATGCAGCTTGCCCTGTCAGTTCCTAACACACTGATCCTGAGAGCGGAGTTTAGCTCTAGGGATCAGTGTGTTCCTATGAAGTACACCCCCTGCCCACTAGTAAAACACTCCCCTCACACAGTTAACTCTTTCAGGTGTAAGGGACCGCCTGGCGGTACCACTAGCACTCCACTGAATAGGCGTCCCCAGCGCACGGAATCTAAGTCCCAGGGTGCTTGTTCACCAGGGCCCCTGATGGTGGGGATGGACTTGGAGCCCCCCGAGACCAGGTCGTGGCTACTGGGTGCGTCCGGCAGTGGTAGTGGTATGCGCCAAGGGCTCCCGCGGGGAAGAGTCTGATGTGAGGAGGTCAGAAGACCCCACTGCAAGGGATGGATGGATGGATGAGCAAGGTCAGACGGGCCGGGTCGGTAACAGAGAGGACGGCAAGGTACAAGGCAGCGGGCATAGAATGGTCGGGTCACACGCCAGGTCAGCAACAGCAGGTCAAATCCAATCAGGGGCATTCAAGAGAGAGGTCAGGCAAAGCAAGGGTCAGGATAGGAGAAAACAGCAAGGTCAGGTACAATCCGGGTCACAACTTACAATTCACAGGTTCACAGGTTCACAGGATGCAGGGAAGACCAGAAGGCACTGAATGACAGCTCAGGGCCATTTAAATATCCCGCCCTGCGCTGCCATTGGTGCCCAGCGGGCGGCCGCGGCTTCTACTGCGCATGCGCGAACTCGAACGCCGCGGCCGGCCCGGACCTAGTGCCCGTGTCCCTGCACAGGGCGGTGCACTGCGCCTGCGCCGGGACCATCGCGGCGGGGATCGGAGAGATCCCTGACATTGCCCCCCCCCTACGGGCAACCTCCGGATGCCCACCCGATCTCTCCACCACGGGTGATCGCGAAAAAACCTCCGGACAAGTCTGGGTGCATGGACATTATGGGCTGGTTCCCAAGAATTGTCCTCAGGGCCATAGCCCTTCCATTTGATAAGGAATTGGGTCTGGCCTCCCCTCCTTCGACACTTCAGGATTGTTTCAACCTCAAATTCTTCTTCTCCCTCGACCGTTACGGCTTCCGGGGGTCTAGATTCCCGGTCAGGGAAGGCATCAGGGACTACTGGCTTCAGCAGGGACACATGGAAGACTGGGTGGATCTTGAGCGTGTCAGGAAGGACGAGTTCGTAGGCCACTTCGTTAACCATCCGTTTAATGCAGAAGGGGCCTAAAATTTGGGTCCCAATTTCTTTGACGGGCAAAGCATTTTTAAATTGGACGTCGCTAGCCAAACCTTCTCCCCAGGCCGCAATACCAGATCTCCTCTCCGTTTCCTATTGAATGCCTTCCTGTAGTCTTCCTGGGCCCGACTGATGGCCTCTTGAAGCTTCTTATTGTTCGCGGAGAAGAACGTCACCACATCTTGCGTTGCTGGTACTGGGCATTCCGTGACCAAATCCGGGAGGAAGACTGGGTGAAAGCCATAGTTGGCAAAGAACGGGGACTGTCCCATCGCTGAGTGGCGGGCGTTGTTGTACGCAAATTCCGCTAGGGGTAGAAGTGGCATCCAGTCATCTTGAGTAAATGAAGTGTAGCATCTTAGGTATTGCTCTAGGGTCTGATTGGTCCTTTCGGTTTGACCGTTAGTTTGAGGGTGGAACGCAGAGGAGAGAGACAATTTGATGTCCAGGGCTTTGCACAGTGCTCTCCAAAATCTGGACGTGAACTGGACCCCCCGGTCCGAGACAATGTCTTCGGGGACCCCATGCAGCCTTACTACCTCACGAATGAAGACTCGCGCAGTCTCGGCCGCCGAGGGGGTTTTCTTCAACGGGATGAAGTGGGCCATCTTGGACAAGTGGTCCACGACCACCAGGATTGCCGTGTGGTCTAGTGATGGTGGAAAGCTCGACTATAAAATCTAACGAGATCTTTTGCCAAGGCCGTTCAGGAATCGGTAAGGGTCGCAGCAGACCCCAAACCTTGTTTCTTGCTGGCTTGTTCTTCTGGCAGGTGATACAGGACCTTACATAGCCCTTACAATCTTTAGCCATGTCCGGCCACCAGAATGAGCGTCGGAGAAGTTCCAGGGTCTTTTCTGGGCCAAAGTGCCCCGCCATCGGGTGGTCATGGCAATGCCCCAAGACCAGGGTTCGGGCTTCCTCCGGCACCACAATTCGATCTTCCCTCCATAGGAGTCCCCCCTTGTTCTGGAGCGGCCCTCCGCCTGGGGTAGAGATGGTTGTGGATGCCTCCATTAGCTTGGAACGAAGGTCCGACTGAAGGGCCAAGAAGTTACCCGAGGACAGGATGGTGTCGGGTACTGGGATCTCCTTGGCGTCCTCGTACATACGTGATAACGCATCGGGCTTAGTGTTCTTTGATCCAGGCCGGTACGTAATGTGGAAGTTGAATCTTGAAAAGAATAGTGCCCATCTTGCCTGTCGCGGGCGAAGACGCTTGGCGGTTCTCAGATATTCCAAGTTTTTGTGGTCAGTAAATATTAAGATGGGGTGCACCGCACCTTCCAGTAGGTACCTCCATTCCTCTAACGCCGTCTTGATCGCCAGTAGCTCTCGATCCCCGATATCATAATTCTTCTCCGCTGGGGTAAGCTTCCGTGAGAAGAATGCTACAGGATGGAGCAGTTCCTTGGTGCCTTTCCGCTGGGAGAGGATGGAACCTACCGCATTCTCTGATGCATCTACTTCCAAGATATAGGGCAGGGCGGCGTCTGGGTGACCCAAAATGGGTGCCGAGGTGAACAGCTTCTTCAAGGCTTCAAAAGCTTCCTGCGCCTCTGGTGTCCATCTGAACCGAGTTCCCAGCTTGGTTAGCTGAGTAATGGGGGAGACCAGACCCGAGAAGTTCTTGATGAACTTCCGGTAAAAATTCGCAAAACCGACAAATCGTTGGACGCCTTTCCTGTCCGTGGGTTCAGGCCAATCCAGTATTGCGGCGACTTTCTGGGGATCCATCGCGACCCCCGCGGTGGAGATAATCAGGCCCAAAAAGGCAATGCTGGATTGTTCAAAACAACATTTCTCTGCCTTGGCGTACAACCCATGCTGCCGCAATCGCCCCAATACCTTTGCTACATGTATTCTGTGTTCCCCCAAAGAAGGGGAGAAAATCAGAATGTCGTCTAAATAAACGATAACAAAGACATCCAGAAAGTCTCTAAAAATATCATTCACAAAGTGTTGAAACGTGGCCGGAGCATTACACAACCCGAACGGCATGACCAAATATTCAAAATGGCCGAAGCGGGTGCGCGGAAGGCCGTCTTCCACTCGTCCCCCTCCCTTATGCGAACCAAGTTGTACGCCCCCCTCAAATCCAGCTTTGTAAAAACCACTGCTGTTTTTAAACTTTGGAACAACTCTGGCACTAACGGCAGTGGGTAACGTTCTTTATCGTGACCCTGTTCAATTCCCTGTAATCTATACACGGCCTTAAGGTTTTGTCCTTTTTTTCAACAAAGAAAATTCCCGCCCCCGCCGGTGAAGTGGAGTGGCGGATGAACCCCTTCTGGAGACTGTCATCGAGATATTCCTTTAGGCCCCAGTTCGAGCTCTGAAAGGGGGAAGATTCGCCCAAAAGGAATTTCTGAACCGGGTAACAGGTCAATGGGACAGTCATAAGGGCGGTGGGGGGGTAGAGAATCGGCTCCCCGTTTGCTGAACACATCTAGAAACCCATGGTAGACTGCAGGGATTACTTGTTTTAGTTCAGCTTCCCCCTCAGAGCACAGGAGGATTTGGGGGATCCCCGGGCCCGAAGTGCGGCAGTATACCCGACAGTATGGGGAAGGGAACGAGATTACTCCGGTTTCCCAGTCAATCTGGGGGTTATGGGCCCGTAACCATGGGAGCCCCAGAATGACTGGGAAGAGGGGTGAAGCTATAGCGTCCAGGCGAAGGAGTTCCTGGTGCTGGCCGGCAATGACAGTGGTGATGGAGGGGGTTTCCTGGTTCACTACCCCCCGATTTTATTCGGGAACCGTCGGCCAAATAAATATTGAACCCCTTCCGTTTAAATTGGAGAGGAATACCCTGTTGGTGAGCAAAATTAATGTCCAAGAAGCAGCTGCATGCCCCCGAATCAATTATGGCCGATACTTCCACGGTCCTTTCTGGAAGCTGAAAGGAAAGGGGCACCACTAAGTATTGGGATGGACCAACATTGCCAATGGATAAGGAAGAAGAGGTGCACTTACTCAGTTTCTGCGGGCAGGATCGTACCATATGGCCAGCTTCACCACAGTAAAGGCACAGGTTCTGGGATCGTCTGCGCTGATATTCCTCTGGAGATAGTTTAGGCCGTGCCAGGCCGAGTTGCATGGGTTCAGGGATATCTCCAGGTGGCCGGTTCTGGACGTTTGGCCTAGGTGCTTGACTGGGACCTTGAAAAGACCCCCAGGAATTTCCTTGACCCTGGCCGGACCTCTCAAACCTGCGTTCCCGCAGTCTACGGTCAATTTTAATGGTCAGTGCTATTAAGTCCTCTAAAGTCTCAGGCACCTCCACCCGGGCGAGCTCATCCTTCAGACCTTCTGATAGGCCTATACGGAACTGATGCAGGAGTGCGAATTCGTTCCAGCGTGTGTCCCCCATCCAGCGCCTAAACTCAGACGCGTACTCCTCCGCCGCTCGGCGGCCTTGCCGGAGCGTGTACAAAGTAGCTTCAGCAGAAGCTGCCCGCTGCGGGTCATCATACAGGAAGGCCATGGCGTCAAAAAAAATGTCAACCGAACTAAGGTGAGGGTCATTTTTTCCCCGTAATCGGTGGGCCCAGTCTTGGGGTTCACCCTGCAGGAGGGAGATGACGAACCCCACCTTCATGGATTCAGTCACGAAGGTCCGGGGTTGTAACTCAAAATAAAGAAGACAGGACTCACGGAATGACCTGAAGCGTGTGCGGTCCCCGTGAAAACGTTCCGGTAAGGGTACTCGGGGGTCGGCCGCCGGGAGTGGTGCGGAAGCCCCAGAAACCAGCACAGGGGCTGCTACGGCTGGGGGTGCGGGGACCGCGGCCTGTGGGGCTGGAACGGATATAGTGCAGGTCTGGAATTGGGTTTCAATCTGCTGGCATCTATCCTGCAGGGCCGATACGGCCTGAGTCAAATTAGACAAGTGCCTGCAGATCTCCTCAAGCGGCGAGGGCCCTCCTCTAGACTCAGTCATGGCCTTCTGGTACTGTAAGGGACCGCCTGGCGGTACCACTAGCACTCCACTGAATAGGCGTCCCCAGCGCACGGAATCTAAGTCCCAGGGTGCTTGTTCACCAGGGCCCCTGATGGTGGGGATGGACTTGGAGCCCCCCGAGACCAGGTCGTGGCTACTGGGTGCGTCCGGCAGTGGTAGTGGTATGCGCCAAGGGCTCCCGCGGGGAAGAGTCTGATGTGAGGAGGTCAGAAGACCCCACTGCAAGGGATGGATGGATGGATGAGCAAGGTCAGACGGGCCGGGTCGGTAACAGAGAGGACGGCAAGGTACAAGGCAGCGGGCATAGAATGGTCGGGTCACACGCCAGGTCAGCAACAGCAGGTCAAATCCAATCAGGGGCATTCAAGAGAGAGGTCAGGCAAAGCAAGGGTCAGGATAGGAGAAAACAGCAAGGTCAGGTACAATCCGGGTCACAACTTACAATTCACAGGTTCACAGGTTCACAGGATGCAGGGAAGACCAGAAGGCACTGAATGACAGCTCAGGGCCATTTAAATATCCCGCCCTGCGCTGCCATTGGTGCCCAGCGGGCGGCCCGCGGCTTCTACTGCGCATGTGCGAACTCGAACGCCTCGGCCGGCCCGGACCTAGTGCCCGTGTCCCTGCACAGGGCGGTGCACTGCGCCTGTGCCGGGGCCATCGCGGCGGGGATCGGAGAGATCCCTGACACTGGGGATGTCAGTGACCCCAAGTCAGTCCCCCCCAGTGTCAAAATGTCCCGCAGTCCCGCAGTCCCGCCATAAGTCGCTGATCACTGTCATAAGTCGCTGATCACCGCCATAAGTCGCTGATCACTGTCATAAGTCGCTGATCACCGCCATAATCGCTGATCACCGCCATTTGTAAACTCGCTGATCACCGCCAATTAGTATAAAAAAATCCCATATCTTTTTTAGCCACCATTTGTAGAAACTTTCAATTAAACCAAAATTAATGATGACATTTTTTTACAAAAAAGTTTGGATTTTTTTTTAGCAAAGACATGTCGCAGTCATTTTTTTATAGAAAAAATAAAAAATACAAAATCAAATTATGATGAAAGAAAGCTTTTGTGGGGAAAAAAGGACGTAAATTTAATTTGGGTGCAGTGTTGCATGACCGTGCATTTTTCAGTTAAAGTAACGCAGCGACATAACACAAACCACTTCTGTAACCGCTTCCTGACCACCCTATAGCAGAAATACTGCTACAGGGCGGCATGGGTGTGCATAGTCACATATATATATATATATATATATATATATATATATATATATATATATATATATATATATACATGATTTGCGCTCCCGTGGTTTTCACGCCCCTCCTACATAGCGTCAGATTGCCCCTCAGTACACACCAGTCATAATAAAATTTAACCCCTTGACTGCCAGGAACATGCTCATACACAATAAACCTGCTAGTATAGTGTCTGAACGGATCAATATCTTTGATCAGATCAGCACTATACCAATGTTCACATTAGTATTGCGTCCCCAAAAATGCAGCGTTAGCGGGATCAGCCCCGACACCTGCCAGCACCTGTGTTTAGCCCCTACGCTTACCCCCCCTTCTCCCCCAGCAAGTGCAGTGTCAGTAGGTCACTGTCACTTGATACATTGCACACAAAACCGCAGTGTTCACAGAATCAGGCCTGATCGGTCACTTGTCGGTAAATTTTTATGACTCTCATATGCAGCAGAGTACCAGTACTAGTGCCACGCTACCTGTTGGTGAACTGGCAAGCACCAGCAGTCTACTACAACTTGTTCTTTCACATATCTCTTAGATTGTAAGTAGAGATGAGCGAATCGAACTTGGCGAAGTGAAATTCGTTTCGAATATTAGGAAAAATTTGATTCGCGCCGAATCCGAAAATTAGCATACTTCGGATGCGCGAATCGAAATTTTTCCAAAAATGGCGGCGACATGTGTGGCGACGGAGCGGGGATCTCTGGGAAGGCGCGCAGACAAGGCGCGCTGACCCATAATGCATTCATTCATGACATGTGATCGCATTAGCCAATCAGCAGCCAGCCAGCCAGCACTGTGTAATGGTGGAGCTATAAATTGCGGCCATCTTACAATTCTCCATTTGCCTCCGGTCATTCAAGAGAGACAGACCTCTCTGTATTAGGGACAGAGTTAGGGCCACAGATACTTTAGGGACACAGAATCGTTACTTAGGGACACAGAATTGTTACTCAGGGACACAGGACTGTTACTCAGGGACACAGAACTGTTACTCAGGGACAGGCACAGAATTGTTACTGAGGGACACAGAATTGTTACTGAGGGACACAGAATATCAATTCTGTGGGACTCAGTAACAATTCTGTGACACTCAGGGACACAGAACTGTTACTCAGGGACACAGAACTGTTACTCAGGGACACAGAACTGTTACTCAGGGACAGACACAGAATTGTTACTGAGGGACACAGAATTGTTACTGAGGGACATAGAATTGTTACTCAGGGACACAGAATTGTTACTCAGGGACACAGAACTGTTACTCAGGGACACAGAATTGTTACTGAGGGACAGACACAGAATTGTTACTGAGGGACACAGAATTGTTACTGAGGGACACAGAATTGTTACTCAGGGACAGACACAGAATTGTTACTGAGGGACACAGAATTGTTACTGAGGGACACAGAATTGTTACTCAGGGACACAGAATTGTTACTCAGAAGGGACACAGAATTGTTACTCAGGGACACAGAACTGCTACTCAGGGACACAGAATTGTTACTCAGGGACACAGAACTGTTACTGAGGGACACAGAATTGTTACTCAGGGACAGACACAGAATTGTTACTGAGGGACACAGAATTGTTACTCAGGGACAGACAGAATTGTTACTGAGGGACACAGAATTGTTACTGAGGGACACAGAATTGTTACTGACTGTTACTCAGGGAAACAGAATTGTTACTCAGGGACAGACACAGAATTGTTACTGAGGGACACAGAATTGTTACTGAGGGACACAGAATTGTTACTCAGGGACACAGAATTGTTACTGAGGGACACAGAATTGTTACTCAGGGACACAGAATTGTTACTCAGGGACACAGAACTGTTACTCAGGGACACAGAATTGTTACTCAGGGACACAGAACTGTTACTCAGGGACACAGAATTGTTACTCAGGGACAGACACAGAATTGTTACTGAGGGACACAGAATTGTTACTGAGGGACACAGAATTGTTACTCAGGGACACAGAATTGTTACTCAGGGACACAGAACTGTTACTCAGGGACGCAGAATTGTTACTCAGGGACACAGAACTGTTACTCAGGGACACAGAATTGTTACTCAGGGACAGACACAGAATTGTTACTGTTACTGAGGGACACAGAATTGTTACTGAGGGACACAGAATTGTTACTCAGGGACACAGAATTGTTACTCAGGGACACAGAACTGTTACTCAGGGACACAGAATTGTTACTCAGGGACACAGAACTGTTACTCAGGGACACAGAATTGTTACTCAGGGACACAGAACTGTTACTCAGGGACACAGAATTGTTACTCAGGGACACAGAACTGTTACTCAGGGACACAGAATTGTTACTCAGGGACAGACACAGAATTGTTACTGAGGGACACAGAATTGTTACTGAGGGACACATAATTGTTACTCAGGGACAGACACAGAATTGTTACTGAGGGACACAGAATTGTTACTGAGGGACACAGAATTGTTACTGAGGGACACAGAATTGTTACTCAGGGACACACAGAATTGTTACTGAGGGACACAGAATTGTTACTGAGGGACACTGAGGGACACAGAATTGTTACTCAGGGACACAGAATTGTTACTCAGGGACACAGAATTGTTACTCAGGGACACAGACACTGTTACTCAGGGACACAGAATTGTTACTCAGGGACACAGAACTGTTACTCAGGGACACAGAATTGTTACTCAGGGACAGACACAGAATTGTTACTGAGGGACACAGAATTGTTACTGAGGGACACAGAATTGTTACTCAGGGACAGACACAGAATTGTTACTGGAGGGACACAGAATTGTTACTGAGGGACACAGAATTGTTACTGAGGGACACAGAATTGTTACTCAGGGACACAGAATTGTTACTCAGGGACAGACACAGAATTGTTACTGAGGGACACAGAATTGTTACTGAGGGACACAGAACTGTTACTCAGGGACACAGAATCGTTACTCAGGGACACAGAATTGTTGAATTAAAGAGTATGTCAGACAACACGCAGAGGAGTGTCAGAGGAGGCCATGTTTTAGGAGCGAGCAGACGTGGCATCAGAGGAAGGGGTCGAGGCAGCACTAGTCGCAGCCAGAGGCCAGTGCTCCCGGTGTCATCCAGCGGTCGTGTCTCCACCGACAACCCTGCCGTCATCGATTGGTTGGCTCGGTCGTCTTCCTCTTCCCAGGTCACCTCTGACACCTACAGCCAACGGTCGGTGGGTACGTCAGACACAACCGTTAGTTGGCATGGCCCGGGAGCAAGCCCACTGAAATCACGTGTCCTCGACCTGCCCCTGTCCTTTGGTGTTCCCTCACCAAGCGAAGTATCGCATGCTGTGGGCTCAGCCCCACTGTACAGTGAGGAAGAGCTAACAGAGGGCGGTCAGGAACGGGGGGAGACATCCGCCTCTTCAGCAGCCAGGCGAAGAAGTACTGGCGAGGAGAGTGGCTCGGTAGCCGGTCTAGAGACAGGTCTGTCTCCTGACCCACACGCAGCCGAGGGGGCTAGTAGTGAGGCGGAGACCCTAATTGATGATGATGAGGCTGATCGCACTTGGCAGCCTCGTCGTCATCAGGCTATTGCTTCCGCATCATCAGGAGAAGAGGGTGCCAGCTTGGCAGCGAGCAAAACAGTCGGTGGGTTGCCCAGGAGGCAGCAGGGTCACAGCAGTGTCAGTGGAGGCAAACGGCCACGGAGTAGAGCACCAGCTCTACTGCAGCCTACCACCACGGCCAGTAGTGGTGCCGGTGTGCATGGAGGAAGTAGCAGTCAGCCAGTGAGGAGTAGCGGGGGCAAAGTTTCCTACTCGGCGGTGTGGCAATTTTTCGTCAAGCCGCCCGAGGAAGTAAACGTAGCCGTATGTTGACTATGTGGCCAGAAAGTCAAGCGTGGTCAGGGGGCCCATGTCTCCATCGCCACACTCTGCCATGTGCCACTTTCAGGTCTCCTCACACTGCTGGTGGGTTCCATTTTGTCATAGGGTGCTGGCAGATTACGGGCCTCCCATTGCTGCTGCCAGACCCGTAATCTGTCATGGGCCCCTGTACCGCCTCCTCATGCTGCTGCCAGGTCCAGAGTCTCTCATGGGTCCCTGTATGGCCTCCCATTGCTGCTGTCTCCATCGCCACACTCTGCCATGTGCCACTTTCAGGTCTCCTCACACTGCTGGTGTGTTCCATTTTGTCATAGGGTGCTGGCAGATTACGGGCCTCCCATTGCTGCTGCCAGACCCGTAATCTGTCATGGGCCCCTGTACCGCCTCCTCATGCTGCTGCCAGGTCCAGAGTCTCTCATGGGTCCCTGTACGGCCTCCCATTGCTGCTGTCTCCATCGCCACACTCTTCCATGTGCCACTTTCAGGTCTCCTCACACTGCTGGTGGGTTCCATTTTGTCATAGGGTGCTGGCAGATTACGGGCCTCCCATTGCTGCTGCCAGACCCGTAATCTGTCATTGGCCCCTGTACCGCCTCCTCATGCTGCTGCCAGGTCCAGAGTCTCTCATGGGTCCCTGTACGGCCTCCCATTGCTGCTGTCTCCATCGCCACACTCTGCCATGTGCCACTTTCAGGTCTCCTCACACTGCTGGTGGGTTCCATTTTGTCATAGGGTGCTGGCAGATTACGGGCCTCCCATTGCTGCTGCCAGACCCGTAATCTGTCATGGGCCCCTGTACCGCCTCCTCATGCTGCTGCCAGGTCCAGAGTGTCTCATGGGTCCCTGTACGGCCTCCCATTGCTGCTGTCTCCATCGCCACACTCTGCCATGTGCCACGTTCAGGTCTCCTCACACTGCTGGTGGGTTCCATTTTGTCATAGGGTGCTGGCAGATTACGGGCCTCCCATTGCTGCTGCTGCCAGACCCGTAATCTGCCATGGGCCCCTGTACCGCCTCCTCATGCTGCTGCCAGGTCCAGAGTCTCTCATGGGTCCCTGTACGGCCTCCCATTGCTGCTGTCTCCATCGCCACACTCTGCCATGTGCCACTTTCAGGTCTCCTCACACTGCTGGTGGGTTCCATTTTGTCATAGGGTGCTGGCAGATTACGGGCCTCCCATTGCTGCTGCCAGGCCCGTAATCTGCCATGGGCCCCCGTACCGACTCCTCATGCTGTGACGTTGCAACAAGGTGGAATTCAACCCTACATATGTTAACCGCCTTTACGAACAGCGAAAGGCCATCACCGATTTCCTGATGTTACAAGCGGATAAAGGTACTCCCCTGTGTAACTTAGATGTCAGCCATTGGCAGCTCATGCGTGACACCTGCCGCTTGCTCAGGCCCTTTGAGGAGGCCACGCTATTCGTGAGTCGGCAGGACTATGGGATGAACGACGTCATTCCTCTGTTGCACGTCCTGGAACAAATGCTGTTAACAATGGCTGGTCAGGGTGCCTTAGACGTGGCGCACAGATCTCAATGCCACATGACTCCTGTGGGGGCAGGACAGGAAGAAGAGGAGGAGGTAGAGGAGAACATTGGTGCTCAGGAATTATTTAGTGAAATGGGTGGTTTTTCCACTCAGCGGACAGGAGTGGAGGAGCAGGAGCATCTGGTAGAGGAGGAGGAGGAGGAGACAGAGGACCCAAACGCACCGTGGCAGTATGCTGTGGAGATGGAGGCAGGGAGTCCCTCGCATTCCTTGGCACAAATGGCCCATAGCATGCTCGGTTGCTTGCGTAGCGACAGCCGAATAATAACCATCAGACAGAGGGATGACTTTTGGCTGTCCACCTTGTTGGACCCTCGCTACCGTTCAAAAATGGTGGCCTTTTTCACACCTGCTGAGAGGGAGGCCAAAATAACGTACTATAAAAACCACCTATGTAGTCAGTTGGTCTCTGCCTTTCTGCGCCAACGTCCATCCTCAGACTCTGTGGGCCCTGTGCGCTCGCGTTCCGCTGCCATGGCAGCAGGGGAGGGGTGGGGTGGTAGGAGCAGTGGCAGCTCCACCAGCAGCGGCTGCCTCAGTCTGCAGTCGATGATGAGTAGCTTTCTTCACCAGCGCAGTGAGGAAACTACTAACCAGCCGCAGCAGCAGCAGCAGCAGCAGCATCAGATGGACCTGGAGCAGGACCTCAAACAACAGGTTTGGGCCTACTTGGAAAGCACCCTGCCAACCGAGGTAGACAATCCCCTTGACTACTGGGCAACGAAACTTGACCTTTGGCCCCAACTAGCTGAATTTGCCCTTGAAAGGCTGTCATGCCCAGCCAGTAGCGTGGCATCGGAGCGCGTGTTTAGTGCGGCAGGAGGTATTGTAACTCCGCGGAGGACACGACTGTCCACCCAAAGTGTGGAGAGACTCACGTTTGTGAAAATGAATCAGGCGTGGATTAGTCTGGATTTCA
This sequence comes from Staurois parvus, assembly GCA_951230385.1. Classification (NCBI taxonomy): domain Eukaryota; kingdom Metazoa; phylum Chordata; class Amphibia; order Anura; family Ranidae; genus Staurois; species Staurois parvus. The sequence goes on along the minus strand of CATNWA010003513.1, from coordinate 3,106 downwards.
AACCACCAGTTCCTGACACAACTGACTAAATCCGCCATGAATCATGCCCCAAACATGTTAACTCTGCCATGTGCCACTTTCAAGTCTCCTCCCACTGCTGGTGGGTTCCATTTTGTCATAGGGTGCTGGAAGATTATGGGCCTCCCATTGCTGCTGCCAGGCCCGTAATCTGCCATGGGCCCCCGTATCACCTCCTCATGCTGCTGCCAGGTCCAGAGTCTCTCATGGGTCCCTGTACGGCCTCCCATTGCTGCTGTCTCCATCGCCACACTCTGCCATGTGCCACTTTCAGGTCTCCTCACACTGCTGATGGGTTCCATTTTGTCATAGGGTGCTGGCAGATTACGGGCCTCCCATTGCTGCTGCCAGGCCCGTAATCTGCCATGGGCCCCCGTACCGCCTCCTCATGCTGCTGCCAGGTCCAGAGTCTCTCATGGGTCCCTGTACGGCCTCCCATTGCTGCTGTCTCCATCGCCACACTCTTCCATGTGCCACTTTCAGGTCTCCTCACACTGCTGGTGGGTCCATTTTGTCATAGGGTGCTGGCAGATTACGGGCCTCCCATTGCTGCTGCCAGGCCCGTAATGTGTCATGGGCCCCTGTACCGCCTCCTCATGCTGCTGCCAGGTCCAGAGTCTCTCATGGGTCCCTGTACGGCCTCCCATTGCTGCTGTCTCCATCGCCACACTCTGCCATGTGCCACTTTCAGGTCTCCTCACACTGCTGGTGGGTTCCATTTTGTCATAGGGTGCTGGCAGATTACGGGCCTCCCATGATGCTGCTGCCAGACCCGTAATCTGTCATGGGCCCCTGTTCCGCCTTCTCATGCTGCTGCCAGGTCCAGAGTCTCTCATGGGTCCCTGTACGGCCTCCCATTGCTGCTGTCTCCATCGCCACACTCTGCCATGTGCCACTTTCAGGTCTCCTCACACTGCTGGTGGGTTCCATTTTGTCATAGGGTGCTGGCAGATTACGGGCCTCCCATTGCTGCTGCCAGGCCCGTAATCTGCCATGGGCCCCTGTACCGCCTCCTCATGCTGCTGCCAGGTCCAGAGTGTCTCATGGGTCCCTGTACGGCCTCCCATTGCTGCTGTCTCTATCGCCACACTCTGCCATGTGCCACTTTCAGGTCTCCTCACACTGCTGGTGGGTTCCATTTTGTCATAGGGTGCTGTATGGCCTCCCATTGCTGCTGCCTCCACCTCCACACTGTGGCTCCACACTCTGGTTTTGGCCCCGTGACTGCCCAAATGAGTGAAGTGTGCGGTGATTCTAAGATCGACGGCACTCATCTGCATGTCATACTGACTGACAGTATTATTTCTCTTCCCCAGCAGACTCCAAGGGCATTTAAATTAAGGGTACAGTGTTCTGCACTAATATAAAGACTCTCTGAAGCCTAGAAACACCCTTTTTATAAGTTAAATTCGCAGCGAATATATTCGCATCGAATCAAATTTATTCCTCGAATTCGCCGAATCAGCCGAATCGAATTTTTGAATACTTCGCTCATCTCTAATTGTAAGCTCCCAGGATCAGGGCCCTCCTAACCCTCTTGTATTGAACTGTATTGTTACTGTATTGTCTCCCGTTATACTGTAAAGTGCTGAGCAAACTGTTGGCGCTATATAAATCCTGTATAATAATAATAATAATAATAATAATACCAGCACTGCAGTATAACTTGGTGACGTTGTGAATCCCATAAGTCCAGTATAAGCCGGTGCGGTGGCGAGCACAAGTATTGTCCCGCAGCCACCAAGAATTCGCACACAGGCCCATCGAGCTCTTAGTATCCTTCTGGATGTGCTTGCAAATCCCGATTGACAGCCCACAAATTCTGCAGCACCCGTACTTCCCCCATTCACTGCCCAACCCAGAATTCAGGTGGAAATAGCAAATTTAACTACTCCCCTTGATTTGTGGAGTTTTTTTTTCACAGAGTATCTGTATGCGTTGATTGTGGATCAAAGCAATTTATATGCACAACAATTTATCACCGCCAACCCAAATTCAAACCTGCAAATCGGTCGCATGGAAACTCATTACAGTTTCCAAATTTACATTTTTTTGGGCCTAACCCTTAACATGGCATTACTAAAAGAAATGAATTGCAGTTGTATTGGTCCGCAGACCCGATTCATCATATCCCGTGTTCTCTGCTGCCATGGCCAGGCATAGATATGAAAGTATAATGTGTTTTATGCATTTCAAAGACAATACACTCTGTCATCCTCGGGGTGACCCTGAATTTGATTGGCTGCACAAAATTCAGCCCCTCGTAAATCACCTTAACCAAAAATTTTCAGATGTCTATACTCCCCAGCAAAACATCTGCATTGATGAGTCCCTGATTCATTTTTCTGGCCACCTTGCATTCAAACAATTTCTCCCCAGCAAGCATGCCAGATACGGGGTCAAGATGTAGAAGACCTGTGAGAGGACAACAGGCTATACTTATACGTTTTGGATTTATGAGGGAAAAGATAGTCATGTGGAGCCCCCCGGATGCCCAGACTACAGTTGCAAGAAAAAGTATGTGAACCCCTTGGGATTACGTGGAGTTTTGCATGAATTGGGCAGAAAATGTGCTCTGAACGTCATTTAAGTAACAACAATAGAAGAACACTGTCTGCTGAACATAATACTACACAAACATTAGATGTTGCCATGGTTTAATTGCACATAACATGTAAACATTCACAGTGCAGGGAGGAAAAAGTATGTGAGGCCCTAGCTTAATGACTTCTCCCAGAGCTAATTGGAGCCAGGAGTGAGCCAGCCTTGACTCCAATCAGTGTGATGATATTGGATGTGTTGCTGACAGCTGTCCTGCCCTTAAAAAACACACACCTGTTTTGGGTTTACTGGTTTCAAGAAGCACTGTCTGATGTGAACCATGCCTCGCAGAAAAGAGCTCTCAGAAGACCTACGATCAAGAATTGTTGACTTGCATGAAGCTGGAAAAGGTTACAAAAGTATCTCCAAAAGCCTTGATGTTCATGTGTCCACGGTAAGACAGACTGTCTACAAATGGAGAAAGTTTAGCACTGTTGCTACTCTCCCTAGGCATGGTTGTCCTGTAAAAATGACTGCAAGAGCATAG
>CATNWA010003512.1:0-18477 GCA_951230385.1 Staurois parvus | reverse complement strand
CGAAGGGGCGACAGGCATCGGGCCCCCAGGCAGAGCAACAGGCATCGGGCCCCCAGGCGGGGCGGCGGCGCCGGGCCCCCAGGCGGAGCGTCGGGCGCCGGGCCCCCAGGGGGGGCCCCAGGAGGGGCGACAGGCATCGGGCCCCCAGGAAGGGCGGCAGGCACACGGGCCCCCTTGGCGGAGCGACAGGCATCGTGCCCCCAGGCGGAGCGCCGGGCGCCGGGCCCCCAGGCGGAGCGCCGGCCCCCAGGCGGAGTATTTTGCGCCGACAGGCATCGGGCCCCTAATGCGGAGGGGCGACAGGCATCGGGCCCCCAGGCGGAGCGACCGGCATCGGGCCCCCAGGCGGGCGGCGGACGCTGGGGCCCCCAGGCGGAGCGGCGGGCGCCGGGCCCCCAGGCGGGGCGGCGGGCGCCGGGCCCCCAGGAGGGGCGACAGGCATCGGGCCCCCAGGAGGGGCGGCGGGCACCGGGTCATCAGGCACGACAACGGGCATCGGGTCACCAGGCATCAGGTCATTTGGCTCGCCAGCGGCACCACCGCATCATCTGGCAAGGCAGTGGGCACCGAGTCACCAGGCACGACAGTGGGATCCGAGTCAACTGGCATGACCGCGGGCACTGGGTCAGACATTGGATCGTCTGGCTCGACAGCGGGCATCGGGTCACCAGGCATCAGGTCATTTGGCTCGACAGCAGGCACCGCGTCATCTGGCAAGGCAGTGGGCACCGAGTCACCAGGCACGACAGTGGGCTCTGAGTCAATTGGCACGACAGCGGGCACCGGGTCATCAGGTACCGGATTGTCTGGCTCAACAGCAGGCACCGGGTCATCTGGCGCAGGATCGTCTGGCTCGACAGCGGGCATCGGGTCACCAGGCATGACAGCGGGCACTGGGTAATCAGGCATTGGATCGTCTGGCTCGACAGCGGGCATCGGGTCACCAGGCATGACAGCGGGCACTGGGTCATCAGGCATTGGATTGTCTGGCTCGACAGCGGGCATCGGGTCACCAGGTATGACAGCGGGCACCGGGTCACCAGGCATCAGGTCATTTGGCTCGACAGCGGGCACCGCGTCATCTGGCAAGGCGGTGGGCACCGAGTCACCAGGCACGACAGTGGGCTCTGAGTCAATTGGCACGACAGCGGGCACCGGTTCATCAGGTACCGGATCGTCTGGCTCGACAGCGGGCATCGGGTCACCAGGCATGACAGCGGGCACTGGGTCATCAGGCATTGGATCGTCTGGCTCGACAGTGGGCATCGGGTCACCAGGCATGACAGCAGGCACTGGGTCATCAGGCGTGATAGGATCATCAGGCTGGATCAGTTCATCAGGCTGGGTACAGACATCAGGCTGGGTAGAGACATCAGGATGAAGTGCGGGTGCCGAGGGCACCAGGCTGAACCACGGAAGGCAGGTTCTCAGACGGCAGGTTCACCGGTTTGGATACTGGCAGGATGGTACTGGTTGGGAAGAATTTTCGCTTTTTTCTGGTTTTAGTTACCGGAGCACTGTAAGTAAGCGCAGGTTTGTAAATGGATGGAGCAGCTGAAGACAGAGAAGAGCTGGAGGATGGAACAGAGGAGGGAGCAGTTGCTACAGAGGACTTCTTTACAGGGTTAAAGAAAGGATAGGTGCAGCTTGTGGGAGCAGGGGACTGATATGTGGTAGTTAGCAGAGTATACTGGGCCATCGCTGGAGGTGCTGTCGGGGATGTAGGAAGAGTGCATTGAGCAGAGGAATGACGTTGCAAGCTGACTGAGGCTGGGTGCAACAAGTCTGACCATGTCTGCAGTATGCGTTGAACAAAGCTCAGCTTACACAAAGCCTGTCTGGTCAAAGACTGCACTGCGTTTATACAATCCCTTAATACCTGTGGTGAACATGCAGCATAATGCTCCAAGAAGCAATCCACATCATCCTCTAATAACCATACCAGGGACTCTACTTGGTCTGCACTAAATGGTGGCAAAAAGTCATTCCTGCTTTCAGGGGTACCAGATGAAGCTAACTCTACACAAACCTGAATCAAAGGTTGCACCTCAGAGAACTCTGTGCCCTGATCTACTAGAACATGAGCGATCCGTATACATTCTAGCAGTTGATCCCGGGTATACTCCCTCAGAGTCTGATAAGCATATTCTCTGTCATCAAAAACCAGCAGCGACAAATACACAACCTCATCAAGATACATCCTTCCCAGCAACAAGCCAAGATGGCTTCCCTGTGCAGCCACTTCTGGTCAGGATTGGCCTTGGTGTAATGTCAGGGCTCCGGGTATGACCAGAGGTATGTGAACTGACGCAGGGAAACCCAGGCTTCAGATATGTTATAAACAATAAGACAATTTATTAAAGACTAACAATACAAACATAAACGCAGTGCACCAAAACCCCAAGCTAACACAAATACATACAACAAGGTGAAACAAAGCCAAACCTAAACTGATACAGATACACAGGTACATACACATATAGAGCACAACATAATCAGGCAGGCCGGGTCAATAACTATCGGGCAGGTAGGTACAGGAGGAGCAGGTGGAGAGAATGGTCAGGGTCACAAGCCAGGGATCAAAACAGGAGAAGTCAGCAGAGGTCAGGATCAGACCGGGTCCGCAACAAGTCAGGCAGAGGCAGGAACAGGAACAGGAATGCAGGTTACAAGATACAGGGGCCCATGGAAAAACACACACCAAGGCACAGACTGCAGGTCTGGCCATCCCTTAAATACACCTGCATAATCAGCTTCAGGTGTTTGGCTGGCAGCAGGGTTGAGTCTCTGATTGCTGAAAGCACCCGCTGGCCAGCCCTGGTACTGCAGCCCACAAGGCAGGCGAGTCCCACCATTACTGGCAAGTCCATTCCTGACAGTAGGCTTGGATGCAGCTGCTCGTCCATGGAAACCCATTCCATGAATCTCTCTATGGACTGTTGTGCTAATCTGAAGGCCGCACAAAGTTTGGAGGTCTTTAGCTATTGACTCCACAGAGATTTGGTGACTTCTGCGCACTGTGCGCTTCAGCATGCGCTGACCCCGCTCTGTGATTTTACGTGGTCTACCACTTCGTGGCTAAGTTGCTGTTGTTCCCAGTTGCTTCCACTTTGTTATAATACCACTAACAGTTCATCGTGGAATATTTAGTAGCAAGGAAATTTCACAGATGGACTTATTGCACAGGTGGCAACCTATCACAGTACCATGCTTGAATTCACTGATCTCCTGTAAGCGACCCATTCTTTCACAAATTTTTTTAGAAGCAGTCTGCATGCCTAAGTGCTTGATGGACTGTGGCCATGGAGGTGATTGGAATACCTGAATCCAATGATTTAGGGGGGTGTCCCAATACTTTTGGCAACATAGTGTCTATAACACACATTAAAATCAGTTATCAATTCATAAAAAATCATTAAATGCTTTTTTTACAGTACAACATAAATCAAAAGCACATGAATCTTAATAGCAGCCTTCTGTAATTCTCTCCACAGCAGCAAAAGAACACTGCACATTCCTACAAAATGGAAGAGCAAAGGGATGGCCTTGTCAGTGTGCTGCTGCTTCTTCATTGCCCAATCAGAGGTCTTAAAACAGATTTTATTACTTAAAGGGTATTTATAGCCAAGATTTTTTTTTCTAAGCTTGGATACAGTGGAGAAGGTCTAGAACCCATGTTAAGCTTTACCGCCATTCGGTGTTTCGTTAGAGTTGCTTCCTTTTCTGCTGACAATATTTTATCAGACAAGAAGTGAGGATAACTTTTCAACAGCAACAAAGACAATAATAAAAATGATTTTTTTAACTAGAGTTAAAGAGGTTTTGTCTGTGGTTTGTTGCAGGTTTGTTCTGTGACTGCTGACTTTTAAAATACAGACACTTGTCCCTCGGTCCAGTGGTGTCCTCACCCCCTCTGGTTTCACTGGTCGTCTTCTCTCCCCAACGCCGGCATCTTAAGTGTGGGCACCCGGCTGTGACAGCTTGTGGCATCACAGCCGGGTGCCCTCTGCGCATGCGTGAGAAGTGCTGCACTTTGTGAATGGCCCCGTAGTCTTCTGGGACCTGTCATGTGTCACAGAAGACTACAGGCAGAGAGGGGGGGTACAAAGTCAGGTACCCGCTTCCCCCCTGCTCCCCAAAGGTGCCAATCCTTAATGGGGAGGGAAGGACAAAGGCTTAAAGCGACACTTCCCTTTTTGGGTGGAGCTCCGCTTTAAGTGTCAATTTAAATCTAAAAAGGATATGCAAACTGTGATCATTTTACCTTTACAAACAATACATATTTTGCAAAAAGCTCTAACATCAACATATTATCTATACCTGCATTTTCGAACTTTTCCTGCCCAACCTTTACATGCCAAATCCTGAAGTCCCCTAACTCCCCCCTCTTGCAAATTTAATTCAAACATTTACACAATTTTAAAATATGTTTCTCTGCCAACTCTCTCCACCTTCTGCTTATTCCACAATTACATAGACCTGGGGTGTCCAACGTTTTGACTTTCCTGAACAACACTGGAGGAAGAGGAATTGTTTTGGGTCACACATAAACTACACTAACAATAAGGATAGCTGATGGACAGAAAAAGTCCGGCAGATCACAAGTTAACAATCGCTGATATACAAGTGAAACTCAAAAAATTAGAATGTCGTGCAAAAGTTCATTTATTTCAGTAATTCAACTTAAAAGGTGAAACTAATATATGAGATAGACTCATTACATGCAAAGCAAGATAGTTCAAGCCATGATTCGTCATAATTGTGATGATTATGGCTTACAGCTCATGAAAACCCCAAATCCACAATCTCAGAAAATTAGAATATTGTGAAAAGGTGCAATATTCTCGGCTCAAAGTGTCCCACTCTAATCAGCTAATTAAGCCATAACACCTGCAAAGGGTTCCTGAGCCTTTAAATGGTCTCTCAGTTTGGTTTAGTAGGAATCACAATCATGGGAAAGACTGCTGACCTGACAGTTGTGCAGAAAACCATCATTGACACCATCCATAAGGAGGGAAAGCCTCAAAAGGTAATTGCAAAAGAAGTTGGATGTTCCCAAAGTACTGTATCAAAGCACATTAATAGAAAGTTATGTGGAAGGGAAAAGTGTAGAAGAAAAAGGTGCACAAGCAGCAGGGATGACCGCAGCCTGGAGAGGTTTGTCAGGAAAAGGCCATTCAAAAGTGTTGGGGATTTTCACAAGGAGTGGACTGAGGCTGGAGTCAGTGCATCAAGAGTCACCACACACAGACGGATCCTGGACATGGGCTTCAAATGTCATATCCTCTTGTCAAGCCGCTACTGAACAACAAACAACGTCAGAAGCGTCTTACCTGTGCTAAAGAAAAACAGACCTGGTCTGTTGCTCAGTGGTTCAAAGTTTTCTTTTTTTGATGAGAGCAACTTTTGCATCTCATTTGGAAACCAAGGACCCAGAGTATGGAGGAAGAATGGAGAAGCACACACTGCAAGATGCTTGAAGTCCAGTGTGAAGTTTCCACAGTCTGTGTTGATTTGGGGAGCCATGTCATCTGCTGGTGTTGGTCAAGAGAAATACGACATTTGAAGCCCATGTCCAGGACTTGGCACCTGCCCACACTGCCAAAAGCACCAAAACCTGGTTCAAACGACCAGGTGATTACTGTGCTTGATTGGCCAGCAAACTCGCCTGACCTGAACCCCATAGAGAATCTATGGGGCATTGCCAAGAGAAAGATGAGAGACATGAGACTGAACAATGCAGAAGAGCTGAAGGCCACTATTGAAGCATCCTGGTCTTCCATAAACACCTCAGCAGTGCCACAGGCTGATAGCTTCCATGTCATGCCGCATTGAGGCAGTAATTGCTGCAAAAGGGGCCCAAACCAAGTACTGAGTACATATGCATGCTTATACTTTTCAGAGATTCGTTATTGTTCTATGTACAATCCTTGTTTTATTGATTGCATGTAATATTTCTAATTTTCTGAGATTGTGGATTTGGGGTTTTCATGAGCTGTAAGCCATAATCATCACAATTATGACAAATCACGGCTTGAACTATCTTGCTTTGCATGTAATGAGTCTATCTCATGTATTAGTTTCACCTTTTAAGTTGCATTACTGAAATAAAATTAACTTTTGCATGATATTCTAATTTTTTGAGTTTCACATGTAGATAATGTACCTATCTGAGTACTAAAACTTAATTTTTTAAAAATATTTTTTATTAGAAAAGTAAAAGAGGGAAACATAAAAACTAGTAACAGTGACTAGTGACTAGTTTGAAGCTGTTTTTGATAAACTAACGCATCAATATCTGTTTTCGATGGATGTAGTAGCAATTCTCAATGAATTCTCAAGGTGCTCATCGGATATTTTGGTTCTAATTTTGCCCTTCGTGTGCTTCATCTTTGAAAATAGTTGCTCACAAATATAAGTGCTGCTGAAAAATTATGGCAGGAATTGTAAAGAGTGGAGTTTGATTGTAAAGAGTGGGATATTTTTCTTTGAGAAGATAAAAACTTATAAATGTCCAAGAAATAAACACTGTCAAAATTTTCTTCAGCCACATGTGTTCACTAAGTCTGAACGTGTTAAAAAAAAATTCCAGAAAAATAATTTGTAAGTAAGTTTGCGATTGTGTTGGTCCTCATCAGGGGTGGACTGGCAACTCATGGGGCCCCTGGGCAATAGGGGATCATGGGGCCCCTGTGTCCTTGCCCACACTCAAACCACACCCAAAACAGCCTATGAAAGGTACCAGGGGCATCTCATGGGGCCCCCTACTGACCCCGGGCCCTCGGGCAGTGCCCGAGTGCCGGAATAGTCAGTCCACTCCTGGTCCTCATTCATAGCTGTCTTGCATCGCATTCAGGCTGGGGGGCTACAGGTTGGACACCCCTGACATAGAATCAGGCAGAATTCAAAAGCCATGCTAGTTCTTTCTTCCATAAAGTCCTTCCTTCTCCATCAATGCTAGAATATCCACCTGTCATGGTTTGGCATTAGGTTTGCCTTACAGGTCCTACTATGCTTTGTGGCCAGGTAACCCAATCTATGATAAAGAATTGGGCGGAAGCTTGTATGTTCGATACATAGTCTCAGAGAAGGCTCCACATTCAATCTGTGGAAGACACAATGGCGCCTCCACATACCTGCAGAAACCTCCCAAAACCCTCCTAAAATGGCTAAATGCAGAGCTATTTTGACAGCTTTTGGGAAAGCTTAGCTGATTACCTCATTCCACACCTTTCCCCATTGGCACATCTCTATGATGGGCAGTCTAATTCACCAATGTGATTGTTCAGGAGGCAGGAAGGGGCATGAAAGCTTCAGCAGTGCATTAGTAAATGCCAAAGCGTTGCCTGAAAGAACGAGCTGGAAATATGGCCATGACAGGAAGGTCTGGGGGGTCTGCTACAGGTATGTACAGGCACTTCTTGGTTTCTGCACTTTAAACACCTGCAGCAGTTTTGTTTTTTATCTCATGAGTCTCTGCAATAAGTTTAGTAAATTGCATCAATTAAATGAGAAAACATTTTGTAAATATTGCAACAATGTATTTTACATGTAGTAGGTTTTCAGTAATATAATGTTGTGAAATGCCACTTGTCCTTGACAATGGTCACTATCAGGGGCGGACTGACAACTCATGGGCCCCCACGCGCAATAGGGGATTATGGGGCCCCTGTGTCCTTATCCAAACCTACTGACCCCGGGCCCATCGGGAAGTGCCCGAGTTTCCAAATGGTCAGGTCCGCCCCTGGTCACTACAGAAAACCTGCTGGTGTGGCTTGATCTGCCATCGGTAGGCCTGAACCTACTATGTCAACTCACACTGCAAGGCCAGTTAGCCCGCTAGAAAACCCAAGTTGATGTTTCTAATCTAACCTCCTTGGGATCATGGTGATGTCACTGACCAAATATGATTTGTTTACAAACAGCAGCCAGCTATAAATCTGTCATTTTTGATAAAAATAGCAATGGGATAGTGGGGGAAGTTGTTTATGGTGGCAGGGCACCATTGTCGGGCAGGAAGTCATGTTGACTGATGAGGATTTACATGGCTTTACAATGTGATTGATGCTGGATGTACATTGTGCAACATTATTTAAATTTTTTTCAACAAATAAAGAACTTTGTTGCAAAGGAGTTGATTTACTAAAAGCAAATACGCTGCTCACTTGCGATGCAATTTTTCCTTTCTTAGTGAATATAGTGAATATTCACTATGCAAATACCCAATAACGTGCAAGAAAAATAAAGAAAAAACAGTAGTATTTTTGATTGCACTTGATTGGATGATAGAAGTCAGTTGAGCTTCAGTTAATTCACTAAGCCCCGTGTTTACCCTGGGGTGGTTGGATATTATGGGGGGGGGACTTGTTATAAATGGAACTTTTACATTTTAAACACGTTCTCCCCCTGCAAATTCCCATATCCTATTGTGTGGGGGATGAAGTCCTTGTCTCCTTAACATGGAGACAAGGTTACTTCAAAGAAGGGGTAAGAGACTTTGCCCATCCTCCTTGCAAGGTATATTGCCATTTTGAAAGGCATGTGGCCTGGTATGGCTCAGAACCCCTAACTGCTCATTCCCCAAAATATTCCAAGTAATAATAGCACAGACATTCATCATACATCACCTTGTATTTCTGTGCCACTAATATTTAACCAGTACCAGTCAAAAACATTACATCTGCAGCTCTAATCCAGCAGGGGACACTTGATAATGCTTGTCCACAGTGGTTGTCCTAAGCTTGCAAGCCTCCCCTCCCAACACCTTTGACACTCTGGGTTTAGACATATTTCAACAGTATAGAATAATAATGCAAGAGACACAATTCTAAATTAAACAACATCTATATTAAACTCATTCAAATGATTAGGCCACAGGAATAATGGGTTTAGGATATACAACCCCAGTTATCGCATAAAAGCAGACACTGGTAAAATAGGAATAATTAATTAGCAACATTTAACAGGTTATACAGGCATGAGTAGTAAACTTCAACTATTTAATTACAAACACCAGCGGCAAGAGGGGGAAGAAAAGGCTTGCTGACTTATCAGCTCCCTCCGTGCCACGAGGCATGCAGAGAATTATGTAAATGTATACTCCAGCATAAATAGTACCTTAAATAACAATGGCCTTATATAAGAGAAAAGGTCCCATTTAACTAGAGATTGCAACTTGAGCCCCATGATGTTATAAAGTGCCTGATATGGTGGTATCCACTGTCATCTGCTAGCAATGGTTGGGGGTCCATAAGCATAAGTGAATACTGGTAATTCAATGAAGTTAAACATAGGCCTTTGGCAACTGCTCAAAGCAAAGATCTCCTGGTAACTGAGGTATAAATGGGTCTGCACGCAGTAGTGTCCACTAGATTGATTGACAGAAAGAGTATTGGGCATCTTCTCGCTCACCAATCCTACATGTGGATAGCATGGCCTCCTAGGAAGCAAGAGTTCTTGCCCAAGCTCTTGGCTGTTAAGCAGGGATATGCAGAGTAACCACCTGATGGCCTGTCAGCACGGTGAACAGAGATGTCTGTGTGAAAAACTGTACAGTGACAGTGACCCGATTCAGAGAAGTTGATGCAATGGTTGATCGGCATCACCAACTAATGTGCAGAGTCCTAATAGCAGTAGTAGGTACAGCAATCTGTCCCTGGGAAGAAAATGGCATTCCCCCCCTGTGTTCAGGCTCTGATATGAAGAGAGTAGAGAGAGAGTCCCTATGCTCTGGAGGAAATTATATCTTCTTTCCCTACCATCCTTCTCGATTTCAACAGCTCACTAGTATTTGTAGTTCAATCAGCACACAGTACATACAATAATGTACTAACTCTATAGGGACCACATGGAGGCCCAAGATCCTTCGTAGCTGTCCAAAAAAAAAATGAATCCACTCTGCTATCAGGAAGATATGTAGCAGATCGCCAGTAACTGGGCACTGCTGGAGATGAGAGTAGTCTCTTTGTAAACGTCCCTGAATGTCATAATGATTATAGCAGTACACACTGGCTACGCATATAGATATGATTTTTGGGGCCTTCAAGGATAGAGACAAGCATAGTTACAAAATCTGGACATTTACCTATTAAAAAGGGAAGAAGCAGAAGGACAGGTACCTTCGCCGCTCAGCACAATAACACCACAACTGGTGTTTTTCTGAGTCTGACAGTGCTTCCCTGTATCTATAAAATCCACCAGGAGTATGTCAATATACAGTCAAAACACAACAGTAGTGCAGTGAACAGAAGCACAAAAAAGTGCATTCTGCATATAGTGCAGGACCTCAGGAGTCCATAAACTTACAGAGTGCGGGGGGTCAGGGACACGACAGCAATTTCCAAGTCAGTAACAGAATGCAACAAAAATTACCCCCCTTTCCCCAAACCCAAAATCCCCCTCCCCAATACAGTTCCCCCTAAAGTACGTCCCCCTGGGACATATTTCCTCCGACGGGAGCTTCTCTGAGTACACTTTCCCCAGACAGTTTCCCCCCAGTACAATCTTCCCCATTAGAGAATTCTCAGTAAGACTGTCCCCTTCCAGTACAGATATACCCTAATACAACTTCCTTTACAACGGGCCCCCCTTCCCAGTACAGCTTTTCCCCAGTACAGATCATCCCCAGTACTTTTTTCCCCCTACACAGCACCCCCCCCTGTACACTTTTTCCCCATACAGCTCACCCAGTACATTCTCCCCTAAAAAACTCCCCCCAGTACGGATCTCCCCCATACAATTTCCCCTCAATCAACTCTGGCACTTTCAGATCCACTCCAGAAAGATTTCCCCAGTAAAATCTCCCCGATTTCCCCATACACTCCCTCCACCCCCAAGTACACTTTGCCCAGTAAGCTGTCTCCAGTAAAGCTCCCCCCAGTAGGGATCTCCCTAAGTACAAATCTCCCTGGAAAAGATCTCTCCCACTATAGCTCTTCCTAGTACATTCCCCCCTGTACAGATCAACCCCACCAGACTTCTCTAGAACGATTTTCCCCAGTACAGCCAGCCCATTAATGAAAAGTTGTCAGTCTTCTTTCCTGAGCAGTCCCCATTGTGCGGGGTCTGTCCCGGGAAAACCCGGCTTCTTAGTTTGTTCTGGATCTGACATCTTAAATCTAATGGTTCTATAGCTTCTTTCATCACACTGCGCATTTATGGGCATTTGCGCGACCGTCCGATGTGCCATTCGGACTGGTGCTTGCACACCCGCTGAGGATCTATAATTTTGTGCAGCAGCATGAAGAGGCGCAAGTGCAGAACGCCTACTGTGATTTTTTTTTCCTGAGGGTTGCACAGTGTGTGAAGTGGAGCCCAATCCATGTGAAGTGACATCTTTCAGGTGGTGATCAGGAACCGTTGAGATGTTTTACATGTTTACCAACCAGGGGCGGAGCCCATTCAGGCCCTCGGGCACTCCCTGGGGGCCCGGGGCGAGTAGGGGGCCCCATAAAACGCCCCTGGTACCTTTTTTTTGGCTTTTTTGGTGTGCTTTGAGTGGGGGCAAGGATCAGGGGCCCTATGTCCCCTATTGCCGGGGGGCCCCCTGAGTTGTCAGTCCCCCCCTGATAACAATTTATTTTAGCGTTGCCGGAATCACTTTAAAGGAAATTCTGGCTATACACTTAACTACCCTTTAAAAAGGGTTCCCTCCTCCCTCCTAAAACCCCTATGCAAACTAACCTGTGTAAGACGTTGTAATATTTACCTATTTTGGCCCTCTGGTCCTGTCACAAGTTTCCCCCCTGTGTCAGTCAGGGAAAGCTCTTAGGAGAGAGCATTCCATCAATGACAAATTAAGTCTAAAGTGGTGATGCACCCATAGCACTATGGCCCGTTCATTGTTGTTTTCCCCCCCTCTTCCTTGTCCCTGGGGGCTGGATCATGTGTTGGTTTGGAACCCTTTAAAAAAAGTAAAGTGTATACATCTTTTTACACAGATTAATTAGCGTAGGAGGGGGAGGGGACATTTCTAAACTTTATGTGTAAAAAGCCAGAGTTCCATTTTAAAAATCTACAGTACTGCTATGATGCAATGAAAATTGGAGTCATGCCACAAAGAGCAGGGAAGATTTGCACCCAAGCTATGCACAACAGAAGTAGTGAGGCATAAAAAACATACTACTACAGTTTTATGTAATGCCTTAGAGGGGGGCTTCTATTTGTGTTGATCCCTTTTGCCATTTTTTGTAAAATCCTGCAAGTTTGTGCATTTTCTAAATGCGTTGCAAGCCCCTGAGGAAGCTACCCTTTTCGTGAAAACATGTGGGTTTCCCTTAATTGCAAAAATTTTACCCCCCCCACTTTGTGGGAAGGGATTGTGTCTACCATTTTTCAATATCCCCCAATGGGAAAATTGTATTTCTATACTTTATGGGGGGTAACCATAAAAACATTTGTGCAATGCATATTAACATTTTTAATTTCTAAATATATTTTTAGATGGGGCATTAAAAAAGTAATAATTGTTTTTTACATTTTTTTATGTGCCTAAAAAATTCCATAATTTTTTGATATTTTTTTGGGTATATAATAAAACGTAGAGGGAATTTCAGATTTACTGAAGTTGTGCCTTCAATTATCATTTCTTCCTTCTATTGCTTAAATGCACTCCCCCAAAAATAAACCTTGGGGTAGGTTCACACCTTGCAGGTTGTGTTTCAGGTGTTTCTGCATTGCGTGTTTTTGCACCTGCGATTTTTGTCTCTTTTTTTAATGCGTTTGCATTTTTTTTTCATTTTTTAAAAAATTTCTTGTTGCTGGGCAGATTTAAAAGAAAAACGCATCAAAAAATGTGGCAAAAACGCATTAATTGAAAATAGGGAAAAACCTTCCATGCCCCACAAACCCTGATAAGGAAAACTAAGAAAGCAGCAGGCTACCCAACTATATTCCAAAATGGGAAAATGTAAAGGAAAGGGGGGATGGTGGGGCCCGCTAAACAAACCAAGGAAATAAAATAGAGAATGACAAAAAAAAATATTGTGTGAAAAAACTAAATAAAAAACAATCAACTATGCATAAACAATGGAAACAATGGTCTAAGCACATAAAGGACTAAAAAAGTGTAAAAAAAAAAAAAGACAAACCCGTGATAAAACGATCAAAAAAAATAATTTGAACAAACAAAGAAGAGCCCCCAAAAAGGGGTGATATGAAATAGTGGTAAAAAACAAAAAAGCATGAAATAAAAGTCAAAACAAATCAATATAAAATGAACACAGCACAAAATACCACAGCTAATTAATGGTGCCACAAACGTGAATATCAAAACATGCACCGCTAAAAAAAAAACTCAACTCTGTCACTAAAAAAAAGTGGGGAAAAATACCAAAAAAGTGTAGCAAAATAAATGTGTAAAAAATGAAATGAATCCCAATAAAGAACTAAATTGAAATGACGAAAAATAATACAATCAATGGGAAAAAAATTATAAAAAAAGAAAAGAAAACAAAAAAAAAACACATAATGGAATGGCATAAGTATTGCCCCGGGTGGGAATAAATCCAAAAAATAATTGCGACTGTCCATAATACATGATGCATGAAAAATCAATGATAAAAAATTCCCAAAGGAACTTTTTTCGGGGATAATGAAAGTGGCAATAAAACAAAAGGGAATCCCTCACGGCGAAAGCCTCCTCACCTCCATGTTTCGACCCCTAGGGGCCAACGCACTTTCAAGGTCTCAACGCCAAACAGACGTACTGGGGCCTTTTGGCTCTAACCCGGGCCATCAACCCTTCCAAAAAAGTGGTGGACCCCCTATGGAAAAAAATAAGACCGCCAGCCAACTCACGGATCCCAAAAAAGGAGAATAGGAACACTCCATTGTGTAGTATTTTAATGAATTATTGAACAGTATATTGCCCAAATGCCCCCTCACATAAAATAAATTTTTTAAAACAAGCTCAAAGCAGCATTAAATTTGGGGGTGCTTTCATGGGTGTAGAAGATGGGGGCTGCCCCACGCCCGAACTAAAGTACCACCTTCCGTCCCACGCGTTGTGTCAAGTATCACGTGCTTCTTCAGGGACCCGAAGGTGAGGAGCAATTCAGCCGGGGGATGGATTCCTTGTTTTATTTATCACTTTTTATTATCACGACAAGTTCACTTGGGAATTTTTTATTATTGTACTTTACATGCATCTATTTTTGTGGGCAGTCGCATATATTTTTTTGTTTTTTTCAACCCGTGGGGAAACTTATGCCATTCCATTCCATGGTTTTTTGTGTGTTATTTTTTGTTATATATTTTTTTCACCATTGATTGTGTTACTTTCATCATTGCACATTTAGTTCTTATTGGGGTTCATCCATTTTTATACAGTTATATTTTACACTTTTTTTGGTATTTTTACCATGTTTTTTAGTGCACTTATAAAATTGAGTTTTTTTATTCTTTCTCTAGGGGGTCACGTTTTGTATTCATGTATTGTGGGACCATTTTTATCCCGTGGGATTTTTGTGCCTTTCACTTTGCATTGATTTGCTTGACGTTTATGTATCCATTTTGTTTTTCCACTATTTTATATCACCCTTTTTTGGGGTCTTCTGTTATTTGTTTAATTTTAATTTTTTTCACATTTTATCACTTTTTTTGTCTTTTTTAAAAAAAATAAATAAATAAAAAAAATATGCTAAAATTTTGGGAAATAATACAAAGTGAATATAAAAAAAAATAAAAAAAAAAAAATATTGAATAAAAAAATTTTGCAAAAAAAGGCCTTAAAAATGTCCAAAAAAAAAAAATTTTTAATTAAAGTCCACACTGTGTTAGAACCACCAAAAAAAATTTTTTAAAAACCCCAACTGAGCTCAAAAATAAAAATAAAACAAATACCTTTTTGCTTGGGCAATTTTTTCAAATCAATTTTGGGTACATACTGTGTAAAACAACGAACAAATTTTCCTCCCAAAAAAAAATATTACGTGTGAATCAACCCAACAAAATTTTCCTAAAGAAAAACCAAATTTAAGGATTAACAAGATATATCGCAATTCGATTCTTGATGCGAGAAAAATTAATGAATTTTTAGATGAAAATCCACCCTTCAAGGGGGGGAAGGTAATTTCCCGGGGAAAATATCTCATGACTCTTTCAATATTTCCAAACCCTAGGGACCATGTTTTAAAGCAAAAAAAAGAATCAGGTGCAGCAAGTTTTAAACATATTAAAAAACTTTTTAATGAACGAATAAAACTCACAAGCAGGGGTCTCCACCCACACCAGTTTTTGCAAACATGTTATAGGGAATCGTGCACGAATGTATCTTGTTTGCTCTGGGTCTAATCCTCTCAATCCAAAGAATGTCTCAGACGTCAGATCCATTGCCTTTAAAAATGGGGGCCCCCATGGTAGGAAAATATAAAAAGGGCATGAATTTTTTCCTTGGAAATTCCCACCCCTTGAATGGTGGGTTTTAAACTGAAAATTCGTTATTTCGCATCTAAGAATCGGATTGCGATATATCCTTGTTATATCCTTGAAAGGTGGTTTTCAATTGAGGGAAAATTCGTTCGTTGATTCACCAGCAATATTTTTTTTGGAGGAAAATTTTTTTCGTTGATTTACACAGTATTGTATCCCAAAAATTGATTTTTATTATTGCCCAAGCAAAAAAGGTTTTTTTTTTTTATTTTTATTTTTTGGTCAGTTTTGGGGATTAAAAAAAAATTTTTTTTTTTTTTTATTTGTTTAAACAAAAAAATTTTTGATTTTTTTGAGTTGGGAATTTGCTGCTTTGGGGTTAGAGGTGTGGCGCTTTTTCTTAAAACAGTTTTTTCTTTTTTTTGTTTTTTAGCACATATTTTTTGTCCATTACATACTTGGACACGTTTGTTTACATCTGTTTATGTCTAGTGGGTTTGTTTTTTATTTGTTTTCACATGCAATTTTTTTTTTTGTGGCACTTCCATTTGTGTTTATTTTTATTCCCCCGTGTTTAAAAAAAACATTTAAAAACATCGCAAAAAAAACTAATGCTTTTCCCTTTAAGTCCAGGAATCAAAAACACAACTTTTTGCTTTTAAAAAAATCCCTGACCCTTTCGAAAAAAGCACCAGGTGAAAATTCAGAGATTAAACGTGTCCCATAGGGAAATCATGTTTTTGCTTCTCGGTTGCAGAACAAAACGCTGCGGAAAAAACTTAGGTGTGAACCGGGGTTAATGTGTATAGTTTTAAGTGAAAAATTTCACAAAATTCATGAAATTTGATGCAGATTTCAACACAACTCTTCTATTGGCTGCCCGGAATTAGGAAAGTACAAAAAATTTAATCCCCAAAAGATATGTAAAAATTTTGTTGCAAATTAAATGTTACATTTGTTAGGCCCTCTACTAACAGCACAGTCTGCTAGGATCTTTGACATGTGGCAGGGCTTAAATCACACTTGCCATTATTTTTAATTCAAACATTTGTTTTAAATTTTTATAACTCCCCTTAGAAGCACAGTTGTGTTAAAAATAGAGACATGGTATAAACCCGGTTATTGCTAGCCCAGCAGTCTTTAGTCCTATTTTGTCCTTGGGTTTGGGTTGCTGTTATAAAGTATGGTCCTGCCATTGCTGAGGAAGGGGAAATGCATGCTGTAAGCAGATTCCCTCTTCACAAAGAGCTAGAATGGAGTAAGGCTGGCCATACATTATACAATTATCTTGAGAATTTTGCTTTAGATTTACTAAAAACCACATAATGAGCTCAAACCTAAACAAAACTTTAAAATTGTATCTAATTAGGCAGGCCCTTGCACTACATAGTTGAACGTAAATCTAAAGGAAACTGGGCAGAAATTGGACAGAAAATTGTAAGAACTTGTATAGTGTTTGGCCAGCCTTAGTTTTTTTGTATTGTGGTTCCTTTGTGGGTTATTTTAGGTTATTGCCAAAGTAGGAGACGTGGGGTTTTGCTTTGAATTTTAGGCTATGTTCACAGTAGCCTGCATAGTAAAATGCAGCATTTTAGCATAAAGAAAAAAGACAAAATGTATTAACTAAAAAATGCAAATAAAAAGAAGAAAAGCGAGACAGAAAAATACAGAATAAGGAAAGACAGATAACAGAAAAAAACCGATAAACAAAAAGAAAAAAAAACAAGTATTTGAAGATTCCAGATGAAAAACATATAAAAAGAAAAAAAAAAAATGATTAATAACTTGAACAATAAACTAGAACATAAAAAAAAAGAAAAAAAAAAGAAGGAAACATTACGATAAACTAAGTTGATAGTAAAAAATGAAAATAAATAAACACCAAGATGTATATTTAGAAAAAAATATAACAAAAAAAATACATAAAAAAAAATCAAACACAAAAAAATACCAAAAACAAAAATTATCAATATAAGATAGAAAAAAAAAAAAAAAAAAAAATTGAAAAAAAAGAATGAAAAAAATATTAAAACAATAAAATAAATACAAATACATAATATTCAAGAAATAAAAAAAGATAAATAAAATAAAAATAACTTAAAAGTTTTTACAAATCCCCTGCTCACCCTCCCTCCTTCTCACCCTCCCGCCCCCCTCCCACCCTCTTCCCCCCAGGTCACCCGGGACTTCTAATAACCTCTATCATCCATCTATCCCTTCCTACCCCTCTTTACCTGGCTAGTCTTGACCTGCTTGTTCCCGAAACCCCGTTGCTGGCTCTGGCTTCTGAGCTGACCCTGCCTTCTGCCTACTATTTCGGTTTCCTTTCCCAGCTCCACTGATACTGACCCCGGCCTGGCTCTGACTGTGCTTTGGTTCCCGATTCTGCACCTTTGCTGTCTGGCTGATTCCAACTCCTGCCTGCCTGACCTCTCAAGATCCTGATCTGCCTGCTTGCTGCCCACGTTCTGCATCTGCTGCTGTGTCTTCACACAGGCCAGCTCATCAGGTCTTCCTGCTGTTCAGCACCTTCTGCAAGGCTCTGTGGGCCAGGATCTCCTACAAGGTTTCTTTATGCCACTCCGTTTTCCCCGTTATATCCTGTCACCCCTCCAGGAAAAGAGGATAGGAGATGTAAAGGAAGCCCTCTCATCAGCTCGGCTTCAACAGGTACGTGACAGTCTTGTTTATCCTCAGCATTCCCTCAAACCACAGTTTTCCAAAGTACGTTGTCTATTTTTTTGTCTTTCTCGGCTTCCAGGAGGCAAGAGGCTGGGATCTGATGTCATACACTGCACAGGGACAGAACTGAGTGTATTTTGAACAAATGAGTGGAAGGAATAGAAAACACCCTCTAAAATTGGGGAAACATGCATAGCTAAGGCTGTCAGTCACCTGCTGTAGGAGGTTTAGGGGGCCCTCTCCAAGGATTGCCGGGTGTTTGGAAAACTATCAGAACTGAAGGTGAGAGAAAGCAAGAATTCACACTAAGTGCTATAGATTGAGGCAAGTACTGTACACACTATAAATATTGCTTTGTTGTGTCAAATTTCAGGAATTACAACCCCTTTAATTTCACGTACTGCACAGCAGTGTGGTGTTTTGCAC
>CATNWA010003511.1:0-49249 GCA_951230385.1 Staurois parvus | reverse complement strand
TCAAAGTGGTCCACCCGGGAAAAACAAAATCACCCAATACCTTTAAATTATGGGGGAAAAGTGATTTTCAAACATGCAACTTTTAAATTTTAAAAGTTGCCCCCCTTTTTCCCTTGCTTTTAAGTTGCCCACGGGGTCTTTTAAAAAATTGATTTTAAAGTATTTCATGTACTCCCCTAAAAAAATCAGTTTTTTGAAAGCACCCATTTTGGTCACTTAAATAGCAAAACAATGGGGGTGGACTTTGCAGCGTTTTTACAGTTGCATTTTTGGCAAATAAAAATTCCCCAAGCCCCAAACTAAAGGGAGAAAGTATTGGGGGGGGTTCAAAAGGGTTGTGGTTCAAACTTGGTAGGAGCCGCAAGAAATTTGGAGTAATAAAATACACTACTTTTCATGCAATTTCCCTGAGAGTCGATGTCAATTTCTTGAAATTGACTTGAAACCCAACCATGTCCCCCGCTTTAAAATCATGCAACTTTATGCAGTAAAATGATGTGACTTTTGGTTTGTTTAATAACCCACTTAGAAAATTCTGCTTTAATGTGGGGGTTTGCCCCCATTTACATTTTTTTCGATTGCCTTTGCAATTGGGCAGACAGGCGGATTTTGAAATCTTTTAGCCCAAAGGTCGCCCCAAAATTGGCCATTTTGGGCTCTGTTCACATCCAATTGGTTTGTGAACTCGTCCTAAAAACTTCCTGTAAGTTGGAAAAATTCCCCAAAAATTCGGTTTAGATGTGACAGGGGGTGTTGGCCCCCGTAACTTTGGGGGGAAATTTTGCCATGCAAAAGGAACCCAAGCTGCTGGCCATGCCAATCACATGACAAGTCACCCCCCCGGGTGTGAAATTTTTGGTGCGATTTGGCTTTTTTTTTCTTTCCCCTGATTTGGATATAATAAATTTTGAATGGGGCCCGGGGGACATCATCCCGTGCCCCCCCAAATGTAACAGGGTTTTGCTGTTCCCGGGGGGGCCCCCCCCCCCGCCCCATACCTTTTTTAAAGAAATTTTTAAGTAGGCTTTTTTTTCATAGGCGGGAAAAGCCTTGGGGGGGAGGGGAAACCTTTTTTTTTTTTTCCTTTTTTCGGGTCGCCGCCCCCGGGCAAAATTGACGTTGGAAATCTATTTCCCGGGGGACATTGTTTTAAAAAAAGGCCCTTGTAAAAGGGCCCCTGTACTGTGTTTTTTTTACACCACACTTAGTTTTTTTGTGAATGGGTTGGGGAAACCTTTGTACCGGGGAAAATCTTTTCACGTAGGGGGGGGGGGGGACGGGATCTGGGGGCCCCCCCTTTTTTAAAGGGGGCTTCCAGTTTTGATAAGCCCCCCCCCCCGCGGGCCCCCAAAAACAACCCCCGGCCCCAAGGGTTTTGTGGGGAAGGGGCCCTTGTCCTCATCAACATGGGGACAAGGTGTTTGGGGGGGGGGGAACCCCCTTGCCCCAAAGCACCCCCCTTTGTTGAGGGCATGGGGCCCTGGTATGGTTAGGGGGGGGGGGGGGGCTCGTGGGCCCCCCCCCCCTTCCCTAAATTTTGCCGGGCTGCATGCTTGGGTTTAAGGGTCTGGTATGGTTATTAAAGGGGGCCCCAAAAGCTTTTTTTTTTTTTAAAATTTTTTTGGGACGTGGAGTTCCCCTTTAAATTAAACCCATCCCAGATCCAAAAAAGGGGCCCCTTGGTACAGGGGAAGGGGGGGACCCCACACTGTTTTTTATTATTATTTATGTTTTAAAAAGGGTTTTAAATTTTTACATTCGTGTCAGGGGGAAAACCCTCGCTGACAGCTAAAACCCTTTAAAAACACAGGGCTGTCGCTTCTAAAATCCCGAATGATTTTAGGTTATCAAACCCCATGCGGCGTTTTATTTGTAAAAAACCAATGCAGCGTCATTTTTTCAGGGGCCCGGGGATTTCCCCCCACTGACATTTTTGAATAAAAAATTTATTGCGGGGAATTAAAAAACCGGTTTTTTTAAATAATGGCGGGGGGTTCCCCCCTCCCATCTGTCCCAAAGGGCCTTTTGGATTTTGGTATGGATATTAAGGGGGTATCCACCCCCTTTAAATTAAAAATAAAAAAAAGCGTGGGTCCCCTCAATATCCAAAAACGACCCTTAACCCAGGGATGCAGCCCCCCCCCCCCCCCCCGGGAGGTCAGGAAAGGGGGGGGCCCAGCGAACCGGGCCCCCCCCCCCCCTGAACCATAACCCGGCCATGCCCCCCACATGGGGGGGGGTGCTTTGGGGCAGAGGGGGCTCCCCCCCCCCCAAAAACACCTTTGTCCCCCTGTTGATGAGGACAAAAGGGCCCCTTACCCCCAACCCTGGCCGGGTGGTTGTGGGGGTTTGCGGGGGGGGGGGCTTATCCGAAGCTGGAAGCCCCCCTTTTAAAAAGGGGGCCCCCCGGATCCCGGGCCCCCCCCCCCCCACGTGAATGGGTTCTTTCGGTACACGGTCCCCAGATCATTCACAAAAAAAAACTAAGTGTGGTGTAAAAAAAACACGTTTTCGGGGGCCCTTTGACAAGCCCTTTTTTAAAAACAATGTCCCCGAAGTAGATCCACGTCAATCGCGGGGGGCGGCGACCCGAAAAAAGGAAAAAAAAAAAAAAAATTTCCGCTCCCGTCCGGGCTTCCAGCCTGTGAAGAAAAGCCTCTGACAGTTTTTTTTTGGTTTGGGGGGGGGCCAGCCGGGTACAAAACAGTGCCCCGGGGCGGGTACGGGGTTGATTTTTCCCCCCCGGCGGGCCCCCCCCCGCCCATCCTATATAAAAAAATGTCGTAGGCTTTTTTTTCCGGGGAAAAGCCTGGACGGGAGCGGAACCTTTTTTTTTTTTTTTCCTTTTTCGGGTCCCGCCGCCGCTTTGACGTTGGATTCTTCGGGGGACATTGTTTTTTTAAAGGGC
The DNA here is from genome assembly GCA_951230385.1 of Staurois parvus. Classification (NCBI taxonomy): domain Eukaryota; kingdom Metazoa; phylum Chordata; class Amphibia; order Anura; family Ranidae; genus Staurois; species Staurois parvus. The sequence goes on along the minus strand of CATNWA010003511.1, from coordinate 46,341 downwards.
TTGTCAAAAACCCTGTACTGTGTTTTTTTTCCCACACTTAGTTTTTGTGAATGAGTCGGGACCGTTACCCCGAATCATTCCCGTGGGGGGGGGGGGGGATCTGGGGGCCCCTTGTTAAAGGGGGCTTCCAGTTTGATAAGCCCCCCCCCCGCGACCCCCACAACCACGGCCAGGGTTTTGGGGAAGAGGGCCCTTGTCCTCACAACATGGGGCAAGGGGCTTTTGGGGGGGGGAGCCCCCTGCCCCAAAGCACCCCCCCCCGTTGAGGGGAGTGGCCTGGTATGGTTCAGGAGGGGGGGGGGGGCTCGCTCGTCCCCCCCCCCCTTTCCCCGACCTGCCCGGGGTGCATGCTGGATAAAAGGGCTGGATGGATATTGAGGGGGACCCAGCTGTTTTTTTTTAAATTTTCAGCAGGAGTTCCCCTTTTTATCCATACCCGACCGAAGGGGTTGGTATGGATGGAAAGGGGGGGCCCACGCTGTTTTTTTTTTTTTTTTTTTTTTATTGCGGACCTTTTTTTTTACATTCAGCTTTCAAAAAAAATTTTTTAGACCTTCAAAATAAGTAAAATATAAAGAAAAAAATTAAAAGGAAAGAAACAAAAAAAATAATCATAAAACGAAGGAAATTAATTAGTTACATGAAGATTGTTAATGCTGTTTATTAAACACAGTGTCGCCGACCGAGTGCCGGGTCAGAGGAATCCACAACAGTTTCCTATTAGTCAGAGGCTAAAAAGCAAACGCCCATGGCAGAGACTAGAAATGTGTTGTCTGCACATGCTCAGTAATCTATCTGCCAAAGAACACTGCACGTGGCATCTAGATTCTTAACTGTGTCGACTTTCCTTGGAGAAAAACTAATTTTAATTAACACAATTCTTAATTTTTTTTGGAAATAGCAGATATTGTATAAAGTGAAAGTCCATGATATTTGGCCAACAGGCAAAATTCTAACAGTGAAACATGTCTCTACTAGTGGATTTTTCATGGTATGTTAGAAGTGCTTCTTAGCATGTCATGCTTTTGTAGAGCTCGATTCCGGCGAGGTCGTGTTTCCTTTTTGTGAATTAGCATTGGAGCGTCTGCCTTATGGGCTCTGCTCAATAGTGAATTCAGGTTGCAGGGGGTCAAAACACTTGGAGCGGGAGCGCCTCATGAAAATTAGAGGCTTAAAGCCCACTCAAAATATGCGCACTCACGACCCAATAGTGAGAATCAGTGCCAATGGATTCTAAGATACCAGGAAGGCTAGTATAAAGGCTGAGGATCGGCCACCCCGGGACAACATCAAAGGCACGAGGAGGCCCATTGTCCAAATGTCCATGCAAGATGACGCACGGCTTCACACTCCGTCTAGATCAGCCAAAGGTCCAGTCAGATTTACAATCAGACAAGTGCCCTTTAGCCAGAAGCTCGCTGCCAAAGCAGAGGGCAGACTTCGTGTTCAGCTAGAATTCGCTGAGACAGAGAGCACAACCGTTAATGAAAAGCAAATTTGCTGAGAAAGAAGCCGCCGCTGCAGCAGCAGAGGCTGTCAATATAAATAGGAAAAATCAGAACAAGAAGCAAAGATGCATATTCTTCCAGCGTCATTGTGCAGAGGCCCGCAGATTATGCCGAAAATTGGAACGGTCTGGAAGTGTGGTCTAATCCACGATAGGCCCATCATGTGCCTGATAAAAACCCCTCACTTCCCAGTAGAACTGCCACAAGGGAGTAATGTCCAAGAACTTTCAAAGCAGCAATGCAACAACAACAGTTCCCCCAATCCAGAGTCAGCTGAAATATAACCAAGACCAGCAGAAAACTCCTGGAGTGTCACGCAAACAACACCCCATGATGCCATCAGTACCAAAGAGCGATTAAAAATGAATCCTTACTACAGCAATCCAAACACCAGAGTACACAAGATGTCACTAAATATCTTTACCGTAAATTGGAAATTGGTTAATTCGGGTCTTTCTCAGGTTGATGACTGCCTGGATGATTTACTGGCATGGAAGTCTTCATTTTCTGTATGCAGTCAAAGACTTAGACTTATCAGCAGCCGAGATGCTGGATCTGATGATAAAATGGCTTGGGACGTAGGGGAGTCATCAGAACATGCAAGAAGGATGCGCAGGATCATATATTTAACAACTCCGCGTCCATCAGGACTTGATATGGCCTGGCAAGAAGGCTAGAAGAAAAAATAAGGATCACCAGAGGCAATTGAAGGTGCTCTAATGAAAAGACTTGAGTCTTTTTTCCAAGCTAAACAAGCAAAGACAACTTAAACTGCAAGAGCTGGGTGATATTCATTGGAAGTCCATGTGCCAAAAAAGAAGGCTATCTAAGAGGACTTGCACATTTAGATACTGCCAGCATCGGTACTAAGCCAATAGTGGAGAAACCCTACCTCAACACAACCTGCAAGAATAATGGGTGAGTGTTGGAGCCAAATACAAAGAAGACATGATATCCCACTTCCCCCCTTTCTTTTACTGTCTTGTTTTACTAGATTTAGTACAGCAGCAAGCAAGGATCCTGTGTGATCCCAGCTTTTCCTTCATCACCAGCAGTCAACTGCCAAAGGCAAAAAAGCCACTTAGATCCTACAATAGGACTTCAGTGATCGCACACAAGAACATTGGTTCCCTCTGAGACCCAGGCTGTCCAAGCAGCTACCAAAGGTAAACACCTTTGAAGGTCCTGACACACTTTGCCCACTTCATAAAAAGCCCCGTCCTCTAAACAAGTGCCAAGGGTTTAAAAGTAAAAACCCATCAAGGAAAGGATAGGCCTTTCTTAGACAAAACGGCAACTCTGCTTCAAGTGTTGTGGATCCACTAAGTCATGTAGCAAAAGACTGCAAAATACAAGCGGATTGCTCAGAATGTGGCAGTAACAGACACATCACAGCTTTACACCCTGATACATTGCATCAAACCACTAGAGTTTGCTGAAGAGCAGAAAGATGAGGCAGGGAGCAAAAGGATAATTCAGCTACCCCAGTAATGTCCAAATGCACTGAAATCTGTGGCGACAGTACAATGTCACGCTCATGTGCCAAGAAACTACCTAGCAACAGTGTTACCTCCAGTCAGGAAAAAGAGAAGTGCAGTTAAGATGTTATGTAGTACTGGATGAACAGAGTAACAGGTCATTGGCAAAGGTCAGACTTTTTCGATGCCTTCAACAGTTACATCAAGTGCTATCCATACACCCTAAAGACATGTGGCAGGAATGATAGAAACTTACAGGAAGAAGAGCTACTGACTTTACTATTGAGTCTCTTGACAAGAGAGTCCGTCTCTCACTTCCGCGATTTTGATAGAGTGTGATATGATACCGGATGATAAATCTATCAGAGATCCCTTCACCAGAAGTAGGCCGTCATCATCCTCATCTCAATTCAATATCTCACCTTATTCCAGCTATCCAGACACAGATGCCTTTATTCTTTTAACCTTCTTGGGAGAGACATTCTACAAGTACATAAGGTACGCCAACAAAATTAATGGGCCCTTTAATGCCCCCTATGCCCAAAGACTTGACACTAGGGTGGGTCATAGTAGGAGAGGTTTGTCTAGGAGCAGTACATCGGCCTGACAGTGTCAATACTTCAAAGACATCTTGTGCTATTGAATGGGTTGCACATCCCTTCTAAGTCCTTACATCATACTGTGACTTTCCTTCTAGTTACAATAGAGACATTAGTAGTGGCATGGAGTCTGACACTTTAGGGAATTTCAGTATTCCAGAGAACAAAAGATGACAACAAACAAGCAATGTCTATATATGATCGAGCTTTTCACCATATCATGGATTAAAGAGACTTTCCAAGATGAAAACAACAATTGGGTAGCTCCCTTACCCTTTCGCACACCAAGGTGTTATTTACCCAGTAACAGAGAGCAGGCCATGAAGTGCCTGAACACACTATGTAAAACCTTGAAAAAGAAAGCCTGAAGTGAAAAAAGACTTTTACAGAATTCATCAAAAGGATGAGAGCTTGATAATAATTATATGCTGAAGTAAGCACCGTCACTGGATGAGGTAAAGAACACTGGTATCTGCCAATGTTTGGCGTTTACCATCCACACAAGCCAGACCAAATAAGATTTGTGTTCGATTCCAGTGCTCAACATGGAGGTGTTTCATTGAATGATGTCCTACTGAGTGGCCCAGATCTAAATAACACACTTCTGGGTGTCCTCTTACACTTCAGGAAAGAGCCTATTGCTTTCACAGGTGATGTGCAACAGATGTTTTATTGTTTCCTAGTGAAAGAGGACCATCATGACTACCTGCGTTTCCTGTGGTACAAGGATAACAACATAGCTAAAGAGGTGACAGAGTACAGAATGAGAGTACATGTTTTTGGTAACACAGCCCGTCTCCTGCTGTTGCCATATACTGCATGTGCAAAGCTGCCCAGAAAGGTGCAGAATGTTAATGTGTATGGTCAAAAGGCCAAACACTTTGTGATGAGACATTTCTATGTAGACGATGGACTTGCTTCAGCTAACTCACCTGAAGAAGCAGTCGACATTCTCAACAAAGCAAAACAGATGCTGGCGGAGTCTAATCTGCGACTACATAAGATTGCCTCTAACAGCAAACAAGTCATGGAAGCTTTCACTGCAGAAGATAGAGCTAAAGATCTCAAAGACCTGTGCATGGGAACAGAAACCCTTCCTCTACAGAAGAGTTTAGGCCTAAGCTGGGATCTAGATAAAGACTGCTTTGTGTTTCAGGTTTCTTTAGCAGAAAAGCCATTCACAAGAAGAGGGATCCTATCCACTGTAAACAGTCTCTATGATCCTCTCGGGTTTGTAGCAACAGTCACCATAAAAGGTAAGGCCTTAGTTCATGAACTGTCAAGTGGAGAAAGTGAGTAGGATGCCTTACTTCCACAAGAGAGACTCCATGAGTGGGTCCAATGGACAGAGTCTTTACAAGCTTTACAATGTCTTCAAATATCCAGATGTTATGTTCCTGTTTCATTGTCACAGGCCTGCAAGAGAGAACTGTACATCTTTTCAGATGCCTCTGTTATAGCAATAGGTGCAGTCGCTTACTTGAAGGTAAGCGATGCAGGAAATGTCTGTCATGTTGGATTCGTAATGGGAAAATCCAAACTGAGCCCCTAGGCCAGCACATACAATTCCACGCTTAGAGTTATGTGCAGCTGTACTAGCGGTTGAACTGTATGAGCTAGTGAGAGACGAGATAGACCTAAGCCTAGATGCTGTGAAATTCTTTACAGACAGTAAAACAGTTTTAGGCTATACAGTGGAACCTCAACTTACGAGTTTAATTCGTTCCGGTGGCCGAGCTCGTAACTCAAAATGCTCGCTCGTTAAATCAATTTTCCCCATAAGAAATAATGGAAACGGCCGTAATCCGTTCCAACCCTCAAAATGGCACCTCATATTTTTCATTTTTCTTGTTATTTTCATAAGGAAAAAAGCTTTTTACATAACTAATATTATATATAAAAACAAAATAGAAAGAAAATATGAAGATATAATAAGGTTGTATACAATTTACTTACCTTGGAGATGATTTTTGTTTTCGCTTAATTCTCATCACTCTCTTCACTTTCACTAGTTCTTGGCCTTTTTGCCACACTTTGCTCACTTCGAGCTGAAGGCCTTTTCTTAAGAAACATGTCTAAGGAAGTCTGTTTCATTCTCCCTTTGAGAATGTTTCTGAAACGACGTAGGCACGTGTCGTTGAAAAGCTCTGTCGCACGACTTGTTGCAATTTTTTCAGGATAGTTCTTTTCAACAAAACCTGCCACCCTCTCCCACATTGCCAAAATATCCTTGAGGTCTTTTGTACTGATTATCTCTGGCTCTGTCTCCTCTCCCTCCAAAGTAGCTTCAGTTAATGCTTCTGTGTGCCGTTGCTCTTGTAACTCCTTTAACTCGTCAGTCGTAAGTTCCTCGGAGTGCTCCTCAACGAGTTCCTCGATGTCTCTTTCATCCACCTCCAGACCCTATAGTCTTGCCAATGGACACGATCTCTTCCTCCACTGGCTCCTCTTCTTCCTCAATCTCAAACCCTTCAAAATCTCTTTCAGCCACATTTTCAGGCCACAGCTTCTTCCAAGCAGAGGTCAAGGTCCTTTTCGTAACCCCCTGCCAGGCAATATCGATGATTTTGAGGCCTATTGCTATGTTAAAATGCTCCTTCCAAAACTCTCGAAGGGTGAGGTTTGTGTTCTCCGTCACCTCAAAGCAACGGCGAAACAGGTGCTTGGTGTAGAGTTTCTTGAAATTTGATATTACCTGTTGGTCCATTGGCTGGAGAATAGGGGTGGTGTTTGGAGGAAGGTAGAGAACCTTCACAAAATTATACTCATCAAGTATTTCTTCCTCGATCTGTGGGTGGATGTGCAGGAGCATTGTCGAGGACGAGAAGGGCTCGCAGGGGCAGGTTGTTGTTGTTCTTCAAATATTTCTTCACCGAAGGACCAAACACAAGGTTTACCCCAGTCGATAAAGAACTGCCTGGTGACCCACGCCTTAGGGTTTGCCCCCCACATAACATGGAGTTTCTCCTTTATTATCTTGTGTGCTTTAAAGGCTCTGGGGTTCTCCGAATGGTATACGAGTAGCGGCTTTATTTTGCAGTCACCACTCGCATTGGCACACAGGGCGAGGGTCAACCTATCCTTCATAGGTTTTGTGTCCTGGCATCCTCTTCTCCTCTTCGGTGATGTATGTTCTCCTCGGCATCTTCTTCCAGAACAGCCCTGTCTCGTCACAGTTGAAGATTTGCTGGGGGATGTATCCTTCTTCCTCGACGAATTCTGCGAAAGTTTTCACAAACTCCTCTGCTGCCTTTACATCAGCACTTGCTGCCTCACCATGCCTAACAACGGAGTGAATCCCCGTCCTTTTCTTAAAATTATCAAACCAGCCCCGACTGGCTTTAAAGGATTCCTCCTCCGTTGAAGTGCCTGGGGTTTGCTGTTGTAAATCTGAAAAAATACTGCGCGCCTTCTCGCAGATTATTCCCTCGGTGACGGTATCTCCGGCAAGTTGTTTTTCCGTCAGCCACACCAACACACAGATTCTCCATCTTCTCATGCACATCTGTACGGCGCTTTGAAATAATCTTGACACCTTTGGCTGGCTTAATTTTCTTTAGGGACTCCTTCTGTTTTAAGATGGTGCAGATCGTTGACGTTGTACGGTCGTAGTGCTTGGCCAGTTCCTTTACTCGCATGCCTTGCTCATGCTTCTCGACGATTTCAAGCTTTATTTCGAGGGACATCATCCTCCTCTTCTCGGTACTCGCACTACCACTTGCTTTCTTTGGTGCCATGGTTACAACAAAGTTAGAAGTTGGGATTTCAATCACGTGTAGACAGCGAGAGAGAGAGAGAAAGGCTCGGAGATGGGATGCTGTGACTCATACCCTCTGAGCTGCGCGCGCGCCTTGAAAATATACACTTAGAGCTGCGCGTGCCTCGAACTCGTATCTTAAAATTCTGCTCGGTGCCGAAGCAAAAAATCTCCGACCGACTGCTCGTATCTCGGAAAACTCGCACGTTAGTTCGCTCGTAGGTTGAGGTTCCACTGTATCTGCAACACTTCAAAGAGATTCTTCTTGTATGTCTCCAATTGGGTGAATAGGATCAGACAAACAACTTGTCCAGAGCAGTGGTTCTACGTACCCTCAGAACAAAATCCTGCAGATTATGCTACCAGGCCTACACAGATAGCTTGCCTTCAGAACTCTATATGGTTCTCAGGTCCACCTTTTCTGTATCAGACAGCTGTAGATAATCCTGATGACAACAATGTTTATCCTTTAGTGGATCCTGAAGCTGATCCTGATACTAGGTCAGAAGTAGTAAACTTCAGTACTAAAGCCTTTGACACCAGACTACGGCCACATTGTTTTGAAAGATTTTCCAACTGGAAGAGACTAAGCAGGGTTATAGCAAAATTAATTCATGTTGCCAAAAGCTTCCAGAAGAAAACCAATGATGATCAACCCGAAGCTGGGGAGTTTTTCCATGAAAGAGTCAGTTTAGAAGAACTTTCACAGGCCAAAACAGTTATAATTTCTTCTGTACAACACGCATGTTTCAGACAAGAATATGACTGTATTGAACAACAAAAGACACTTCCAAAACAAAGCCGTCTTACAAAACTGAGTCCCTTTGTAGATCAAGATGGACTATTGAGAGTAGGTGGCCGTTTATCCTTTGCCACGCTGTCAGATGAGGAGAAGCATCCTGTCATCATTCCTCATGATCACCACATTGCTACATTGATCGTAAGATATTATCACAACCAGATAGTTCACCAAGGGTGCCACATAACAGAAGGTGCAATCAGAGCTGCAGGTTTCTGGATTCTTGGTGGAAAACGTCTAGTGTCTGCAATCATTCACAAATGTGTCGTGTGCCGTAAGCTCAGAGGGAGATTGGAAAGCCAAAAGATGGCAGAGTTGCCAAAAGATAGAGTCAATCCTGAACCACCCTTCACTAGTGTGGGTGTTGATGTGTTTGGCCCCTGGGCAGTTGTAACACGACAAACTAGAGGAGGCAGTGCTGACAGCAAACGCTGGGCTGTTCTTTTCACATGTCTTTCTACAAGAGCAGTGCAGTGCATATAGAATTGGTTGAGTCCATGTCAGCATCCAGTTTCATCAATGCTCTAAGAAGATTCTTTTCTGTTCGTGGTCCAGCTAAGTTGATTCGCTCTGATAGAGGTACTAACTTTGTAGGAGCATGCAAAGAGCTGCATATATGCTCAAATGATGCAGAACTTCTAGACTATCTTCAAGACAAAGGATGCACATGGATCTTTAACACTCCACACTCATCTCACATGGGAGGTGCTTGGGAGAGATTAATAGGTGTAGCTAGGCGCATTTTAGATGCAATGTTACTCCAAGCTAAACCTACTCGTTTGACTCATGAGACTTTGAGTACTTTCATGGCAGAAGTTATGGCTATCATTAATGCAAGACCTTTGGTACCACTATCTACAGATCCTGATAATCCTACAGTTCTTACGCCTGCCATGCTCTTGACCCAAAAGGTAGACTCTTTATCGGCCCCTTATGGGGACTTTAGTACAACAGAACTTCATGTAAAGCAATGGAAACAAGTCCAATGCCTGGCTGATATGTTTTGGAAGAGATGGAGGAGAGAATACCTGTGTACCTTACAAAGTCGCAAGAAATGGACTGAGACCAGTCACAACGTCAAAGATGGAAATGTTGTTTTATTGAAAGATAGTCAAGAAAGCAGAAACAACTGGCCTGTGGGAATTGTCACAAATACATTGCCAAGTAAAGATGGTAATGTCAGAAAGGTTGAAGTCAAAGTGACAAAACAAGGGACTGCTAAAGTGTATACTAGACCAGTTTCAGATGTCATTGTTCTCCTTTGAATAGCATTTCTGTTTTGTAGCTGGCACAATACATAGCAGAGAGCTCCTCACTGATAGCGTTCAGGCGAGATATTCGCCATTGAGTTAAATTCCATCCTGTGGATTACAATTGGGGTTGGAGATAGTTTGGCCTTGGGCGGCTTCTCCAATCCGAAGATGGGTTTATGGACTAAACTATTTCTTCATGTGGGCTATCAGCTTGAAGTACCACAGCCAAAAGACCCTGATATGTTGTGGACTCATGTTTTGGTTTATGTTACCAATCTAGGCCGGAATGTATTTTCTTATTATGTGTTTTCCCTGTACAGTAGCTATGTATAGGTAGTGATATAATATATTATATCAGGCAGGGAGTATGTTGCCTTCACAGGCTAATTGAATTATAGTTACTCATATGGGATATGTAGTGTACCACTGCCATCTAGTGGCAAACATGAATGGCAGTTCTCCTCTGGATATGTACATTCTCAGACAGGAAATGACTTTTGGTTTAGGAAGTTCTTCAGCCATTTTTAGATTGCCATTCACTGTGGATGCATGTGCCTGATTCTCTCCCAAGGGACTTGAGACATCATCACCTGTAAGTGCCTTTCTTCTGTGTCATCTGTCATTTATGCTACACTAGTTATTCTATGTATACTGATATGCTGTCATTGTATTGTGTTTCAGTTTCACCTATAAAATAAAGTTGGATTCTTTGGTAGACAACACAAGCAGTGGGCTTCTGTTTGCTGGAGATTCTGACAAGGGTTTAGCTGTCCGTTTAGAGCCACACATAGTCAGTGTTTTGAGAATGGAACACATATCTTTATGTATTTCCTTAGTTCTATTGATTCTATTTTTGTTTCTTAATCTTTATGATTTTCTGTGATGGTTTTACATGACATTTATTCATATTTCTGTATATTTTGCTCGAAATGTTGTGAATTTGATATATCAGATTTTGAAGAGCTAGATGATATATATTATTATGCCTTAAATATATGTCCTCGTATACCTCCCCCGATTGTAACTGTTGAAATTTTGCGACAAAGATAAATCTCCACAATGATGATCTCATAACTTGTAATTCCCATTATTAATTATTGGTTGGTGTTTCTAATACATTCATTTTTTTTTGCACCACATTTAACTGGCATTCAGCTAGTACATTTTTGGAAGCGTATATTCTCGCCAGTATATATATTTATGTCCGTACTGTCCTATGCATTGATCATGCACAGAGACTTCGACATTTCTGGCATATATCTTTTTACACTGAGCATGCCCAGCGACTTAACCATTTGAAACATGTTTCTTGTTACACGGAGCATGCCCTTTGCCATGAACTTTGACATTTCTGACTTTGTGCCTTGTGTAACTTAGCATGCTCATGTACTTTGAATCTTGAGAGATATCAAAATGGTGGTCCAATGGCACATTTTTAGCAACATCTAAAAATAAGCGTACACAAAATGCCCTCAGCTGTCCACACGCACCACACACCAAACCAGCGCTGTTGGAAAACTCAAACTTAAAATTAACCTCCCTAGCGGTCTGATTATGTCCATATTTCTGTGCTCAAAGCGGTACATTTTTTTGCATGGAAATATGTATTTTTTTTATTGTAGGCCTGTAATTTTTAGGAATAACTCACTGAAATCTGTCCGAACAAGAGTCTAGTAAACATCCTGGGTATGATAAAATTTGAAACACGAAATCACAAATTATAATTTAATAAATAATCATAAAAAATAATAATATAATAATAATAATAAATTTAATTCAATAATATAATCAAACCAAAAACACTGAGATTTGAAATATAGCTCCAAGTTCGCACATCACTGAGCAAAGTCGCAAAATCGTTTTCAGTGTTTTCAATGACGAATTTCCCCACGAATCATTATCACTCAATTCTGCAAGTGGTTCTGATTTACTATCGCTGTTCTCTAGCTGGTCTAAAACCGCTTTTGACCTAAAGGGACACTTTTTGGATGCCGTGTACGTTTCTCAGTTTCCAGGCAGAAAGAACAGTAAAAATGCAGGCAGGGCACAGGACAAAGCACTAGGGACAAAATGTATGTGAAATGGTTTGATACAGTAATGTTTTACTATGTGATTTTAGTGTATTTAGTGAATGTCACTTTTTTGTCATTTTCAAACTTCCCGCTGTTCCGTCCCCCGTACGTCCCGACGTCACAGCAAACAGAACCCAGATGCCGGCATCCGCTGGCGGAGAATGCTGGGGACACTGCAGGAGGGACATCGCAGGAGCGCAGGACAAGGTAAGAGAAGAACAGATGCCAGAGCAGCGCCGCAATGGTAAGCCCGAGTGTAGCTCGGGGTTACCGCTTGTGGTGCTGAAACTTTACCCCAAGCTACACTCGGAAATACCGTCAGGGAGGTTAAAAGGAGTTCAAATATTATGCTGTGTTACTAAATGAGACGTGTTGGGTATATGTATCGCAATCCCAAATGTTCACAATATTATCCCCCAAAATGTGCTCGCCCCCGTCAATGTTTGCTTCAGTTTGGAATAGTGGTGTCACCCTCTCTTTTTTTTGCAGCTTTTTTCACTATGATTTTGGTACACGTAGCACATTTTGGAGGACAATAGGACAATATTAGTATTGCAATCCTTTGTATTGGGATACATATAACCAACACACATCTGAATTAGCAATATAGCACAACATTTGTGCCACATTTGAGATATCTGGCTTGTTACCCTCACCATGCCCAGGGACGTAGGGTTGATTCACACCACAGAAATGCAGTCTGGATGTATGTGACAGCACAGTGGTTAAGTGGTTAGCACTTCTGCCTCAGAGCACTAGGGTCGTTGGTTTGAATCCCAACCACGGCAATGAAGTTGCATGTTCTCTCTGGGAAGCCCTCACACAGACATGCTGGCAGCATCTTTGGATCCTTTAAGGCTGGGCCTTATGTGAATGTCAAACAATGGTGAAAGCTAATGGCCTTAACTAATGTTTTATTTGATCTTGCTGGTTTGCATTCTGCCCCTTTTGGGAAGGGTTTGTCAAGCCAAGAGCTGAGATTCCAAAGAAAAAGAGAGTAAAAGAGTGTGTGAGTGAGGAGGAGGGGGCTCCCTTTGGGCTACGTCACACAATTCACTAAGCAGTATCTTACCGCATCCGAGTATGCAGTAGGATCCCGCATAGCATTTTTTAAAAAAAAATTGCATTCCCTAAAAAAAACGCTACTAAAATACCACATGAGTTATTTTATCAAGTCATGCCGTCTTTTAGTAGTGAAAACCATGCGTTCATGTTGCAGCTGTCAGCAGAGTTCCCCACTGACAGCTGAATATAAAAGAAAGAATTGCTGGCAATTAAAAGAAAAAGGAAAAACAAAAAATGGCATGGGGTCCCCCCACCCATCCATACCAAGCTCTTCGGGTCTGGTTCGGATTTTGAGGGGAACCCCCACGCCAAAATTAATTTAAAAAATGGTGTGGGGTCCCCCCAAAATCCTTACCAGACCCTTATCCGAGCATGCAGCCCAGCAGGTCAGGAAAGGGGGGGGGTGATGAGCGAGCGCCCCCCCCCCCTCCTGAACCATACCAGGCCACATGCCCTCAACATGGGGGGGGTGCTTTGGGGAAGAGGGGGTTCCCCTCCCCAAAGCACCTCTTCCACACAACCGTGACCTGTGGTTGTAGGGGTCTGTGGGTGGGGGGCTTATTGGAATCTGGAAGCCCCCTTTATCAAGGGGTCCCCAGATCCCAGCCTCCCCTTATGTGAATGAGTATGGCGGTACATGTTTCCACTACCCATTCACAAAAAACAAAAAGTGCAGTGTAAAAAAAAAAAAGGCAATAGACAGTCTTTGACAAGTCCTTTATTAAGAGAAGAAAACTAGAAGAATGTTCCCCGCAGTAGATCCAATGTCAATCATGATGTCCGCTGCCACCCGAAAAAAGGCTAAAAAAAAGTCTCTTCTCCCGACGCTGGCTCCTGGCCATCTGTCTGCTCCACTGTCTTGACAGTTCTTAAATATGTAAGGGGCGGGGCCACCCAGGGACATCACGCATGTGACATCAATGAGCTAAAATTCCCAGGTTGATGATGTCACATGGGGCGGGGTCACACGGGTGATGACCCTGGGTGGCCCCCCCTTACATGTCTAAGAACTGTCAAGACAGCGAAGATGACAGACGGCCTTGAGCGGAGACTTTTTTTTTTTTTAATTCTTGATCATGATTGACTTTGGATCTACTGCGGGGGACATTCTTTTACTTTTTTCTTTTAATAAACGACTAATCAAAGACCGTATCCTGGCTTTATTCACACTACGCTATTTTGTTTATTGTGAATGTACCCCATACTCATTCACATGGGGGGTCCGGGATCTGGGGGACCCCTTGCTAAAGGGGCTTCCAGATTCCGATAAGCCCCCCAGTCCACAGACCCCCACAACCACAGCCCAGGGTTGTGGGGAAGAGACCCTTGTCCACATCAACATAAGGGCCAAGGTGCTTTGGGGAGGGAAGCACCCCCTGCCCCAAATCACCCCCCCCATGTTGAGGGCATGTGGCCTGGTATGGTTCAGGAGGGGAGGGGTGCTCGCTCGTGTCCCCCCCCCTTTCCTGACCTGCTGGGCTGCATGCTCGGATAAGGGTCGGGTATGCATTCTTTAAATTAATTTTGGCATGGTGCTTCCCCTCAAAATCCAAACCAGACCCAAAGGGCTTGGTGTGGATGGGAGGGGGGGACCCCACACCGTTTTTTTTTTTTTTTTTGTTTGTTTTTTTTTCTTCCTCTTCTTTTTAGATTCAGCTGTCAATAATATATATTATTTAGGTCTTCAAAATATGATATTTCAAATTCACAACATTTTGAGCAAAATATACAGAACTATGAATAAATGTTCTGTATAAATGTCTGTTACAGAAAATCATTATAAAGATTAAGAAACAAAAGAATAATCAATAGAACTAAGGAAAACAAATTAGAATACATAAAGATATTACTAGCTAAAAATAGTGCTGTTTCTGAAACTCAGTTGACGGTCACGATTGCCATCTTCCAGAGGACTCCACACAGAGATTCACTATAAGACAAAGTCTAAAAGAAAAGCACGAACGCTAGATGGCAAAACTGTGTTCTGCATATGGGCATTTCTGTCAGTGCATAGACGTTGGAAAGGCATCTATTTCTTGACTATCATGAATTCCCTAAAAAATCAATTTTTTACTCACTGAATTTTTTTTTTAAAAAGGAACATATTCTTTAAAGTGAAGTATAGATATTTGGGAAACCAAATTTCTATGTGAACATGTTTCTACGGCAATTTTTCGTTCCTTTAGACGTGCTTCTGCTTTTTTAGACAGATTCCTTTTATTGTGTTCATTAGTAAATACGCTTTTGCGTCTGTTTGTTAGATGCTTTCTTTGGTAAATGTCTTTGCCTTCTAAAAGTAGACGGATTCCAATGAAAAGTAGACTTTAGTCTATGGCATGCACCTAGACGCCATTTATGCCCTTTAGTAAATCAGAGCCACACTTCCGGTACAATACCAGTTGATAATACGTGCAGCACTGCTCTATAGTAGCAAACTATATACGGTAGATCAATGCCTCCATTGTCCTTAGCTGATTGATCAACCTGGGCGCTTTCTGGGACCACTAAAAGGCCCAGAACTGGGCATGGAAGCATTAAAAAAATATGCCAGAAGCAATATTGGTAGGGACTGTAGAAGAATGGGAATCCGAGGTAGGTCTGTCATTTGTGAAGAGCTGCAGCTTCCAAACCAGGTTAGTATCAGTGCATGCCTCTGTGTGTGTATGCATGTGTGAGCTCCTGTTTAATAATGTGAAGCATGGACAGAAAATTCTCATACAGGTCCACAATCTTTCTAGTGATGTTCATACCCAAGTACAATATCACTTTATCCACCTAGCAGAAAGAAAAGCATGCCCTTAAATGTAGTTATACACTCAATGAGATTGTGACGTTAAGGGCAGCAGACTTTGATAGATTGATCTTGAAATTGGCAAGCCTTCCATATGTTTGTAATGCTCCTAGGAGATTGGGAAGGGTGGTATGGGGGTTGGTGATGAAAAATATTAGATTGCCTGCGAACGCCACAAGTTTATGCTGGCCTGAGGGCTTTTATCCTGTCACATCAGTGTTGTTACTTATGGCGCACAAAAAAGGCTCCGGAGTCAATATAAAGATGATAGGTGATAAAGGGCAACCTTGTCTTGTGCCATTTGAAATGTCAAAATACGCAGACCTTCATTTATTTACTCTGACTTCTGCTGAAGGGAACTGGAATAGAGTGAAAAGGAATTCAGCGAAGCATGTGTGGTCCTAGGTGCCTTTGTGACTAAGGGTGGACTGCATGTCGACCCTGTCAAAAGGCCTTCTCCGCATACATCGAGAGTAACATGGAGCAGGCATTTGGAAGTATGGGATAAGACCTGAAGCGTATTATCACTTACTATGCGAGAAGAAATTAATCCTGCTTGATCCATATGCTCCAGCTGTGGCACATAGGGGAAGCAATCTGTTTGGCAAGTATTTCATAAAAAAAAGTTTAGATGGGTCGGTAGTTCCCCAGTTGGCTGGGTCTTTGCCTTGTTTATCTGAATAAGGGAAATGTAGAACCTCAAGGTATTTTTTGGCATGGACCGTGCTTATACTAAATAATTATAGGCTAACAAGAAATATGGGGCCAACTTGTCAGAAAAGGTTGTGTAATATGCTAGGTAAAAGTAGTTGGGGCCTGGGACCTTCTGAGGCTTAGTGTGGGCCATGGCTACCCCTAGTTCCTCTACAGTAATCAGAGTTTGCAGTTCTCTTCATGCTTCGTATACATGGGGCATGTCTGATGTCAGGGCATGTTTGAACTATTAGTTTATTCAGCTATATTGATTGTTTAGTTGATTGATGAACAACAGTGCCTCCAATAACAATTAATTTATGAAAAATAATTAGGCTGACTAGATACTTATTCCAGAGATACTTTGCCCAATACAGAGATTCTTTGAGGAACACAATAAAATTGGATATAAGTATGGTTGCGGATAGAGATGAGCGAAGTATTCAAAAATTCGATTTGACTGATTCGGCGAATTCCGTATGAAAATTTCGATTCGAGTCGAATATATTCGCTGTGAATTTAAACTTAAAAAGGGTGTTTCTAGGAGCTTCAGAGAGACTTAATATTAGTGCTGAACACTGTACCTTTATTTAAATGCCCTTGGAGTCTGCTGGGGAAGAGAAATAATACTGTCAGGCAGTATGACATGCAGATGAGTGCCGTCGATCTTAGAATCACCGCACACTTCACTCATTTGGCCAGTCACGGGGCCAAAACCAGAGTGTGGAGCCACAGTGAAATGTGGCGGTGGAGGCAGCAGCAATGGGAGGCCATACAGCACCCTATGACAAAAATGGAAACCACCAGCATTGTGATGGAGGAGACCTGAAAGAGGCACATGGCAGAGTGTGGCGATAGAGACAGCAGCAATGGGAGGCCGTACAGGGACCCATGACACACTCTGGACCTGGCAGCAGCATTGAGGAGGCGGTCACAGGGGCCCATGGCAGATTACGGGCCTGGCAGCAGCATGAGGGATCGGTACGGGGGCCCATGGCAGATTACTAGGCCTGGCAGTCAGCAATGGGGAGGCGTACAGGGACCCATGACACAATCTGGACCTGGCAGCAGGCATGGGGAGGCGGGTACAGTTGGCCCATGACAGATTACGGGCCTGGCAGCAGCATTTGGAGTCGGTACGTTGGGCCCATGAACACACTCTGGACCTGGCAGCAGCAATGAGGAGGCGGATACAGGGGCGCGCATGACAGATTACGAGCCTGGCACGCAGCAAGAACTTGGACAGGAGGACGTTCAGTTTCGCACCGTCTGGTGCGTGTGCTCGCAAACTGTGGTCTCTTGGAAAACGGATTCTCAAGAAAGACTGCTGACTGGGAATCCTGTGAAGAGGGAGTAAATTGCAGGGAGAAGGAGCATCTGAACACGAGCGGAATTATGCCAACAAGCGACAACAGGGGCCCAGACAGGATTACGGGCCTGGCAGCAGCATGAGGAGTCGTACGGGGCCCATGGCAAGATTAGGGGCCTGGCAGCAAGCTATGGGAGGGCCACGTAATCTGCCAGCACCCTATGACAAAAATGGGAACCCACCAGCAGTGTGAGGAGACCTGGAAAGTGGCACATGGCAGAGTGGGGGCGGGAGAGGTCGATTGGAGACAGCAGCAATGGGAGGCCCGGTACAGGGACCCATGAGAGACTCTTGATTCCTATGGCAGCAGCATGAGGAGGCGGGTATAGTGGGCCCATGGCATATTAGGGGCCTGGCAGCATGCTATGGGAGGCCCCGTCAAAGTCTGCCAGCACCTATGACAAAAAAATGGAAAATACACCTAGCAGTGTGAGGAGACCTGAAAGTGGCAATACATGGCAGAGTTGTGGCGATGGAGACAGCTAGCCAATGGGAGGCCGTACAGGGACCCATGAGAAGACTCTGGACCTTGGCAGCAGCATGAGGAGGCGGTAATATAGGTGCCCATGGCAGATTAGGGGGCCTGGCAGCAGGCGCTATGGGAGGCCCGTAATCTGCCTGCACCCTATGACAAAAAAATGGAACACACCAGGCAGGTGTGTGAGGAGACCTGAAAGTGTGGCACATTGTTTGGGGCATTGATTCATGGCGGATTTAGTCAGTTGTGTCAGGAACTGGTGGTTTGAAATTCCAGGACTAATCACGGACCTGATTCATTTTCCCAAACGTCAGTCTCCTCCACACTTTGTGTGGGACAGTCGTGTCTCCGCGGGAGTTGCAATACCTCCTGCGCCGCACTAAACCAACGGGCGCTCCGATGCAACGCTACTGGCCGGGATGACAGCCTTTCAAGGGCAAAAATTCAGCTAGTTGGGGCCAAAGGTCAAGTTTCGTTGCCCAGTGTCAAGGGGATTGTTTGTCCGGTTGGGCAGGGTGCTGTCCAAGTAGGCCTGGTAAGCCTGTTGGTTTGAGGTCCTGCTCCCAGGTCCACCTGATGCTGCTGCTTGTGCTGCTGCTGCTGATGCTGCTGCGGCTGGTTTAGTAGTTTACTCATTGCGCTGGTGAAGAAAGCTACTCATCATCGACTTGCAGACTGAGGCAGCCGTGCTGGTGGAGCTGCCACTGCTCCTACCACCCCAATACCCCTCCCCTGCTGCCATGGCAGCGGAACGCGAGCGCACAGGGCCACACAGTGAGTCTGAGGATGGTATTAGGACGTTGGCGCAGACAGGCAGAGAAAAAATCCAGCTGACTACATAGGTGGTTTTTATAGTTACGTTATTTTGGCCTCCCTCTCAGCAGGTGTGAAAAAGGCCACCATTTTGGAACGGTTAGCGAGGGTCCCAACAAAGGGTGGACAGCCAAAAGTCATCCCTCTGTCTGATGGTTTATTATTCGGCTGTCGCTATTTCGCAAGCAACGCAACAGAGCATGCTATGGGCCCATTTTGTGTGCCAAGGAATGCGAGGGACTCTCCTGGCCATCCATCTCACAGCAATACTGCCACGGTTATTTTTTTGATGCGTCTGGGTCCTCTCAGTCTCCTCCTCCTCCCCTCCTGCTAACCTGAAGCTCCTGCTCACTCCTCTTGCTAGCTATGTCCGCTGAGTTGTGTGGAAAAAATTAACCACCCATTTCACATCAATAATTCCTCTGAGCACCAAATGTCCTCCTCTACCTCCTCCTCTTGCTTCCAGTCCTGCCCCATCAGGGGTCATTGTGGCGTTTGAGATCTGTGTGCGCCACGTCTACCGCACCCCTGCTGACCGATCCATTGTTAAAGCATTTGGTCAGAAGCATTTTTGTCCAGTGCACGTCGCAACAGAGGAAATGACGTCCGTTTCATCCCATTAGTCCTGCGACTCACGAATAGCGTGGCCTCCTCAAAGGGCCCTGAGCAAGAGCGCAGGTGTCACGCATGAGCTGCCAATGGCTCCTGACATCTTAAGTTACCCAATGGGAATACCTTTATCCGCTTTGTAGCTATCAGGAAATCTGTGATGGCTTTTGCTGTTCGTAAAAGGCGTCTAACATATGTAGGGTTGAATTCCTACCATATGTTTGCAGGGTTTGATGGAATTCCACCCTTGTTGCAAACGTCACAGCATGAGGAGTAGTCGGATTTTATAGGGGCCCATGGCAGATTAGGGGCTGGCAGCAGCTAAGGGGAGGGCCCGTAATTTGCAGCACCCTCTATGTCAAAAAAATTCTAACACACCATGCAGTGTGAGTGTGACCTGAAAAAGTGGCACATGGCAGAGTGGGCGATGGAGACAGCAGCAATGGGAGGCCGGCGTACAGTGACCCATGAGAGAACTCTGGACCTTGGCGCAGCCGCATGAGGACATAGGCGGTTTATATATAGGGGCCTTTGGCAGATTAGGGGCCTAGGCAGCAGTATGGGAGGGCCCCTTTAATCTGCCAGCACCCTATGTCAAAAAAATTTACACACATTGCAGTGTGTGAGGAGAGGGCCTGAAAGTGGCAAGACATGGCAGAGTTGGCGATGGAGACAGCAGCAATGGTGAGTGTGCCTACGTACAGGGACCCAGGCTGAGCATTACTTGGAATGAGGTTGGCGAGCAGCATGAGGAGGCGGTATATTCTTTGTATAGGGGCACTATGGCAGATTAGGGGCCTGGCAGCAGCTATGGGAGGCCCGTAATCTGGCCAGCACCCTATGTCAAAAAATTCTACACACCCAGCAGTGTCGTGAGGGAGACCTGAAAGTGGCACATGGCAGAATGTGGCGATGGAGACAGCAGGCAATGGGAGGCCGTATACAGGGGGGGGGGCGGACCCATGACAGACCTTCCTGGACCCTGGCAGCAGCATGAGGAGGCTGGTTCTATAGGGGCCTATGGCAGATTACGGGCCTGGCAGCAGCTATGGGAGGCCCGTTAATTCTGCCAGCACCCTATGTCAAAAAAAATCTAACACACCAGCAGTGTTGTGAGGAGACCTGAAAGTGTCACATGGGCAGAGTGTGGGCGATGGAGAACAGCAGCAATGGGAGGCCCGTACAGGGACACATTGAGAGACTTGGACCTGGCAGCAGGCATGGAGAGGCCGGGTATAATAGGGGCCCTATGTCAGATTAGGGGCCTGGCGGCAGCTGCTGATGGGAGTGCCCATAATCATGCCAGGCACCCAATGTCCAAAAAATTCACACACACCAGCAGTGTGAGGAGACCTGAAATTGGCACATGCATGGAGAGACTCTGACCTGGCAGCAGCATGGAGGAGGCGGTATATAGGGGCCCATGGCAGATTAGGGGCCTGGCAGCAGCAATGGGAGGCCCGTAATCTGGACAGCACCCTAATGACATAAAAAATTTCTACACACCAGCAGTGTGTGAGGAGAACCTGAAAGTGGCACATGGCAGAGGTGTGGCGATGGAAGACAGCAGCCAATGGGGAGGCAGTACAGGGACCCATGACAGACTTTTCTTTGGACCCTGGCATGCAGCAATGAGGAGGCGGTATATAGGGGCCTTATGGCAGATTAAGGGGCCTGGCCAGCAGCTATGGGAGCGCCCTTAATCTGCCAGCACCCTATGTCGAAAAATTTTCTACACCACCAGCAGTGTGTGAGGAGACCTGAAAGTGGCCACATGGCAGAGTTGTGGCGATGGAGACAGCAGGCAAATGGGGATGCCGTTACAGGGAGACCCATGACAGATCTCTGGACCTGGCAGCAGCTTGGAGGGAGTGCGGTAATATAGGGGGCCCATGGCAGATTAGGGGGCCTGGCAGCAGCAATGGGAGGCCCGTAATCTGCAAGCACCCTATGTCAAAAAAATTCTACACACCAGCAGTGTGTGTGAGGAGACCTGAAAGTGGCACATGGCAGAGTGTGGCGATGGAGACAGCAAGCTTTGGGAGGAGGCCGTACATGCGGTCTCCATCGTAGAGACTCTGTAACCTGGGCTGAGCAGCGATGAGGAGGCGGTGGTATATAGGGGGCCCATTGGCAGATTAGGGGCCTGCGGCAAGCAGCAATGGGAGGCCCGTAATCTAGCCAGCACCCTATGTCAAAAAATTCTACACACCCAGCAGTGTGTGAGGAGACCTGAAAGTGGCACATGGCAGAGTGTGGCGATGAGAGACAGCAGCAATGGGGAAGGCCCGTACAGGTACCCATGAGAGACTCTGGGACCTGGGCAGCAGCAATGAGGAGGCGGGTGTGGTATGGTATGTTCTGGGGGGTATTTAGGGGCCTATGGAGAGATTAGAGGTCCTGGCAGCAGCAATGGAGGCCCTTAATCTGCCAGACCCCTATGTCAAAAAAATTCTACACACCAGGCAGTGTGTGAGGAAGAACCTGAAAGTGGCACCTGGGCAGAGTGTGGCGATTGGAGACATGCAGCAATGGGAGGCCGTACAGGGACCCATGAGAGACACTTGGACCTGGGCAGCTAGCATGAGGAGGCGGGTATTATAGGTGGCCTATGGGCAGAATTAGGGGCCTGGGCAGCAGCTATGGGAGGCCCATAAATCTGCCAGCAGCCTATGACACAAACTTCAACACACCAGCAGTGTGAGGAGACCTGAAAGTGGCACATGGCATGAGATGTCTTCTGGACTGGAGACAGCAGCATGAGGAGGCCGTATATAGGGACCCATGGCAGATTAGGGGCCTGGCAGCAGCAATGGGAGGCCCGTAATCTGCCAGCACCCTATGTCAAAAAAAATTCTACACACCAGCAGCTGTGCAGGAGACCTGAAAGTGGCACATGGCAGAGTGTTTTGGCGATGGAGACAGCAGCAATGGGAGACCGTTACAGGGACATGGCATGAGCAGACTCTGGACCTGGCAGCAGCATGATGAGGACAGCGGTTATATAGGGCCCATGGCAGATTAGGGCCTGGCAGCAGCAATGGGAGAGCCCCGTAATCTGCCAGCACCCTATGTCAAAAAATTCTACACACCAGCAGGGCTGTGAGGAGACCTGAAAGTGGCACATGGCAGAGTGTAGGCGATGGAGACAGCAGCAATGGGAGGAGGCCGTACAGGGACCCATGACAGACTCTGGACCCTGGCCAGCAGCATGAGGAGGCGGTATATATAGGGGCCTATGGGCAGATTAGGGGCCTGGCAGCAGCTATGGGAGGCCCTTGATCTGCCAGCACCCTAATGTCAAAAAATTCAACCAGCAGTGTGTGACCAGACTGACACCAGTGGCACATGTGAGGAGTGTGACGATGAAGCAGTGGCCGTACAGGCATGAGAGACTCTGGACCTGGCAGCAGCATGAGGAAGCGGGTATATAGGGGCCTACATGGCAGATTAGGGGCCTGGCAGCAGCTATGGAGTGCCATTAATCTGCCAGCACCCTATGTCAAAAAAATTCAACACACAGCAGTGTGAGAAGACCTGAACGTGGCACATGGCATGAGAGAACTCTGGACCTGGCAGCAGCATGAGGAAGCGGTATATAGGGGCCTATGGCAGATTAGATTCAGGGGCCTGGCTGCAGCAATGGGAGGCCCATAATCTGCCAGCACCCTCTAAATGTCAAAAAATTCTACACACAGCAGTGTGTGAGGAGACCTGAAATGTGGCACATGGCCAGAGGTGTGGGCGATGGAGACAGCCAGCAATGGGAGGCCGTTTACAGGGACTCATGGAGAGACTCTAGACCTGGCTAGCAAGCATGAGGAGGCGGTATATAGGGGACCTATGGCAGATTAGGGGCCTTGGCAAGCTGACAATGGGGAGGCCCGTAATTATCTGCCAGCAACCCTATGTCAAAAAATTCTACAACAATACCAGCCAGTGTGAAGGAGACCTGAAGCAGTGGCACCATGGCAGAGAATGTGGCGATGGACGACCAGCAGCAATGGGAGGCCGTAACAGGGGACCAATGACCAGACTCTGGACCTGGCGAGCAGCATGAGGAAGGCTGGGTTATATATGGGCTCTATGTCAGATTAGGCGGGCCTGGCAGGGGGGGGCCAAAAAAGCTATGGGAAGAGCCCATAATCTGCCAGCACCTATGTCAAAAAAATTTCAACACACCTCAGCAGTTGTGAGGAGACCTGAAAGTGGCACATGGCATATGAGAGACCTCCCACCCCTGGACCTGGCAGGCCGCATGAGGAAGCGGTATATATTGGCCCCTATGGCAGATTAGGGTGCCTGGCAGCAGCTATAGGAGGCCCATAATCTGCCAGCACCCTCATGTCAAAAAATTCAAACACAACATCAGGTGTGAGGAGACCCTTGGGAAAGTGGACACATGGCATGACAGAGATCTCTGGACCTGGCAGCAGCATGAGGGGAAAGCGGTATAGTAGGGGGCCTATGGGCAGATGTAGGGGCCCCTGGGCTGAGCAAGCACTGGGTGGGCCCCATAATCTGCCAGCACCCTATTGTCAAAAAAATTCTACACACCAGCAGTGGTTTGAGGAGACCTGGAAAAGTGGCAACATTGAGTCAGTAGTGTGGCTAATGAGACAGACAAGCAGCATTGGGAGGAGCCCGTACAGGGACCCCATGAGAGACACAGGACCTTGGCAGCCAGCATGAGGCGGCCCGGTATATAGGGGCCTATGGCATATTAGGGGCGCCATGGCAGCAGCTATGGGAGGCCCGTTAATCTGCCAAGCACCCTATGTCAAAACAATTCTACACACGAGCAGTGTGTGAGGAGAGAACCTGAAAGTGGTCACATGGACTGAGAGACTCATGGACCTTGGCGAGCAGCATGAGGAAGCGGTATGGTTAATAGGGGCCTATGGCAGATTAGGGGCCTTGGCAGCAGCAATGGGAGGCCCATAATCTGCCAGGCACCTAATGTCAAAAAATTCTACACACCAGCAGTGTGTGAGGAGGACCTGAAAGTGGGCACATGGCAGAGTTGAGGCGATGGATGACACAGCAGCAATGGGAGGCGATACAGGGGAACCCCTGAGTAGACCTCTGGACCTGGCAAGCAGCATCGAGGAGGCGGTAATATAGGGGCCTAATGGACAGATTTAGGGGCCTGGCAGCAGCTATGGCGAGGCCCGTAATGCTGCCCAGCATTCTCTATGTCAAAAAATTTCTACACACCAGCAGTGTGTGTGAGAGAGGATATCCTGAAAGTGGCCACATGGCAGAAGGTGTGGCGATGGGAGACAGCAGCATTGGTGAGGCCGTACAGGGACTCCATGGACAGAATCTCTGGACCTAGGCAGCAGCATGAGGAGGCGGTATATAATAAGCGGGCCCATGGCAGATTAGGGGCCTGGCAGACAGCAATGGGAGGGCCCGATAATTCTGCCAGCACCCTATGTCAAAAAATTCTACACACCAGCAGTGAGTGAGGAGGACCTGGAACGTGGCACATGGCAGAGGTGTGGCGATGGAGACAGCAGCAATGGGAAGGCCGTACAGGGACCCATGAGAGTCTCTGGACCTGGCAAGTCAGCATGGAGGAGGCGGTTTAATATAGGGGGCCTATGGCAGATTATGGGCCTGGCAGCTGCCTATGGGAGTCCCGTTTATTAAATATGCCCAGCACCCTATGTCAAAAAATTCTAAACACACCAGCAGTGTGTGAGGGAGGACAGGTAAGTTGGAACATTGGCAGAGTTGTTTGGCGATGGAGACAGCAGCAAAAGGGAGGCCGTACAGGGACACCATGTCAGACTCTGGACCTCTGGCAGCAGCAGGAGGAGGGCTGGGTGAGCGGTGGTGCGGGTGGGTTGGGTGGGTAGGGTATATAGTGGCCCTAGTGGCAGATTAGGGGCCTGGCAGCAGCTATGGGGATGGCCCGTAATCTGCCCAGCACCCTATGTCAAAAACACGAACACACCGCAGAGGTGTGAAGGAGACCTGAAAGTGGCACATGGCAGAGTGTGGCGATGGAGAAGCGCCAGCAATGTGAGGTTCTCCGCATTGTCGCCCAAACATAGGGCCCAAACTTGTCCCAACATGGGCCCCCCTGGCCACGCTTGACTTTCTGGCCACATAGTCGACATACGGCTACGTTTACTTCCTCGGGCGGCTTGACGAAAAATTGCCACACCGCCGAGTAGGAAAACTTTGTCCCCCGATATCCTCATGGCTGAACTGCTGCTTCCTCGTGCACACCTCGGACCACTATGGCCGTGGTTGGTAGGCTGCAGTGGAGCTGGTGTCCTACTCCGTGGCCGATTGGCTCCACTGACACTGCTTCCACTGACACTGCTGCGACCCTCCTGCTGTCTCCTGGGCAACCCACAGTACTGTTTTCAGCTCACTAGCCAAGTGCCACCCCTTCTCCTGAATGATGTGCGGAAGAAATTTGCTCTGATGACGACGAGGCAGCAAGTGCGATCAACCTCCTCATCATCAAGTGAGGGTCTCCGCCTCCACTACTTAGCCCCCTCGGCTGCGTATCTGGGTCAGGAGACGCAGACCTGTCTCTAGACCGGCTACCGGGGGCCACTCTCCTCGCCACTACTTCTTCGCTAGCTGCTGAAACAGGCGGATGTCTCCCCCCCTGTTCCTGACCGCCCTCTGTTAGCTCTTCCTCACTGTACAGTGGGGCTGAGCCCAACAGCATGCGATACTTCGCTTGGTTGAGGGAACACCAAAGGACAGGGGCAGGTAGAGAGACACGTGATTTCAGTGGGCTAGGTCCCGGGCCATGCCAACTAACGGTTGTGTCTGACGTTACCCACCGAACCGTTGGCTGTAGGTGTCAGAGGTGGACCTGGGAAGAGGAAGACGACCTGAGCCAACCAATTCGACGACGGCAGGGTTGTCGGTGGAGACACGAACCGCTGGATGACACCGGGAGCACTGCCTCTGGCTGCGAATAGTGCTGCCTCGAACCCCTTCCTCTGCTGCCACGTCTGCTCGCTCCTAAAACATTGCCTCCTCTGCCACCTCCTCTGCATGTTGTCTGACATTACTCTTTAACTTAAACGATTATGTGTCCCTGAGTAAACAATTCTGTGTCCTGGAGTAACATTCTGTGTCTGTGCGAGTAACAATTCTGTGGCCCTAAGTAACAGTTCTGTGGCCCTCAGTAACGAACAAAAATTCTGTGTCCTGATTAACGTTTCTGTGGCCCCAATGTAACAGTTTCTGTGGCCTCAGTAATACAATTCTGTGTCTGTGCGAGTAACAATTCTGTGGCCCACTTAAGTAAAAGTTTCTGTGGCCCTAAGTAACAATTCTCTGGCATCAGTAACAATTCTGTCTGTCCCTGAAGTAACAATTCTCTGGCACTCAGTAACAATTCTGTCTGTCCCCTGCAGTAAAAAATTCTGTGGCCCTAAGTAAAGTTTTTCTGGGGCCCTGAGAGAGTAACAATTATTTATCTGGCACTCAGTAACAATTCTGTCTGTCCCTGAGTAACAATTTCTCTGTCCCTAAGTAAAGTTTTCTGTGGCCCCTGAGTAACAATTCTCTGGCACTCCGTAAACAATTCTGTCCTGTCCCGCGCTGGAGTAACAATTCTCTGGCACTCAGTAACAATTTCTGTCTGTCCCTGAGTAAAATCATTCTGTGGCCCTAATTATAAGTTACTGTGGCCCTAATCCGTAAACAAAATTCTCTGGCACTCAGTAACAATTCTGTCTGTCTCCTGAGTAACAATTCTCTGGCACTCGGTTGTAACAATTCTGTCTGTCCCTGAGTTGATGCGATAAAATTCTCTGGCCTTAAGTAAAGTTTCTGTGGCCCTGAGTAACAATTCTTGGCACTCCGTAACAATTCTGTCTGTCCTGAGTACCAATTCTCTGGCACTCAGGTAACAATTCTGTCTGTCCCCTGAGTAAAAATTCTGTGGCCCTAATTAAACGTTTCTGTTGGCCCCTAAGTAACAATTCTCTGGCACTCAGTAACAATTCTGTCTGTCCCTGAGAGTAACAATTTCTCTGGCACTCGGTAAACAATTCTGTCTGTCCCTGAGTAACAATTCTCTGGCACTCAGTAACAAATCTGTCTGTCCCTGAGTAAAAAATTCTGTGGGCCCTAATTAAAGTTTCTGTGGCCCCTAAGTAAACAATTCTCTGGCACTCAGTAACAATTCTCTGTCTGTCCCTGAGTAACAATTCTCTGGCACTCCAGTAACAATTCTGTCTGTCCCTGAGTTATAAAAATTCTGTGGCCCTAAGTTAAAGTTTCTGTGGCCCTAAGTAACAATTCTCTGGCACGTCCGTAACAATTCTGTCCTGTCGTCCTGAGTATGAATTCCGTCTGGCCCTAACTAGCAGGTTTTCTTTGTCCCTAAGTAAAGTTTCTGTGGGCCTCAGTAACAAGTTCTGTGTCTGTGCGAGTAACCAAATTCCCTAATTCTGTGGTGTCTGTGCGAGTAACAATTCTGTGGCCCTAAGTAAAGTTTCTGTGGCCCCTAAGTAAACAATTCTCTGGCACTCCGTAACAATTCTGTCTGTCCCTGAGTAAACCAATTCTCTGGCACTCAGTAACAATTCTGTCTGTCCCCTGAGTAAAAATTCTGTGGCCCTAAGTAAAGTTTTCTAGTGGCCCTGAGTAACATATTATCTGGCATCCCGTAACAATTCTGTCTGTCCCCTGTGTAACAATTCTCTGGCAAGTCAGTAACAATTCTGTCTTGTCCCTGAGTAAAAATTTCTGTGGCCCTAAGTCAAGTTTCTTACTGTGGCCCAGAGTAACAATTCTCTGGCAACTCCGTAACAAATTTGTTGTCCCTGTCCCCTGATAATGAATTCTGTGGGCCCTCAACTAGCGTTTTCTTTGTCCCTAAGTAACAGTCTGTGGCCCTGTTAACAATTTGTGTCCTGTGCCTGAGTAACAATTCTGTGGCCCTAAGTAACAGTTCTGTGGCCCTCAGTTAACAGTTCTGTGTCTGTGCGAGTAGTAACAATTCTGTGTCTGTGCGAGTAAGTTCAAAACAATTCTGTGGCCCTAAGTAACAGTTCTGTGGCCTTCAGTAACAATTCTGTGTCTGTGCGAGCGTAACAATTCTGTATCTGTGCGCAGTTAGTAACAATTCTGTGGCCCTAAGTAAAGTTTCTGTGTGGCCTAAGTAACAATCTCTGGCACTCAGTAACAATTCTGTCTGTCCCTGAGTATGAATTCTGTGGTCCTTAACTAGCGTTTCTTTGTCCCTAAGTAACAGTTCTGTGGCCCTGAGTAACAATTCCTGTGTCTGTGCGAGTAACAATTTAGGTGTGGCCCTAAGTAACAGTTCTGTGGCCCTCAGTAACAGTTCTGTTCTTTGTGTTCTGTGCGAGTAACAATTCTGTGTCTGTGCGAGTAACAATTTCTGTGGCCCCTCAAGTAACAGTTCTGTGGCCCTCGTAAACAGTTTCTGTGTCTGTGCGAGTAACAATTCTGTGTCTGTGCGAGTGAGTAACAATTCTGTGGCCCTAAGTAACAGTTTCTGTGGCCTTCAGTAACAATTCTGTGTCATGTGCGAGTAAGTAACAATTCTTCGTGTCTGTGCGAGTAACAATTCTGTGGCCCTAAGTAAAGTTTCTGTGGCCCTAATGTAACAATTCTCTGGCACTCAGTAAAAACAAATTCTGTCTGTCCCTGAGTAACACATTTCTCTGGCACTCACGTAGTAACATTCTGTCTGTCCCTGAGTAAAAAAATTCTGTGGCCCTAAGTAAAGTTTCTGGGGCCCCTGAGTAACAATTCTTTCTGGCACTCAGTAAACAAATTCTGTCTGTCCCTGAGTAACAATTCTCTGGCACTCCAGTAACAATTCTGTCTGTCCCTGAGTAAAAATTCTGTGGCCCTAAGTTAAAAGTTTCTGTGGCCCTAAGTAACAATTCTCTGGCACTCAGTAAAACAATTCTGTCTGTCCCTGAGTAACAATTCTCTGGCACTCAGTAACAAATCTGTCTGTCCCTGAGTAAAAATTCTGTTGGCCCGCTAATTAAAGTTTCTGTGGCCCCTCTGGCACTCCGTAACAATTCTCTGGCACTCCGTAACAAATTCTGTCTGTCCCTGAGTAACAATTCTCTGGCACTCCACAGTAACAATTCTGTCTGTCCCTGAGTAAAAATTCTGTGGCCTAAGTAAAAGTCTTCTGTGGCCCAGAGTAAACAATTCTATGGCACTCCGTAACAATTCTGTCTGTCCCTGAGTATGAATTCCTGTGGCCTAACTAGCGTTTCTTTGTCCCTAAGTAACAGTTCTGTGGCACTCCCTGAGTAAACAATTCTGTGTCTGTGCGAGTAACAATTCTGTGGCCCTAAGTAACAGTTCTGTGGCCCCTCAGTAACAGTTCTCTGGCACTGTCTGTGCGTAGTAACAATTCTGTGTCTGTGCGAGTAACAATTTCTGTGGCCCTAAGTAACAGTTCTGTGGCCTTCAGTAACAATTTCTCTGTGTCTGTGCGAGTAACAATTCACTGTGTCTGTCTGTCTGAGTAAAATTCTGTGGCCCTAAGTAAAGTTTTCTGTGGCCCTAAGTAACATTCTATGGCACTCAGTAACAATTCTGTCTGTCCCCTGAGTAACAATTCTCTGGCACTCAGTAAACAATTCTTGTCTGTCCCTGAGTAAAAATTCTGTGGCCCTAAACGTAAGTTTCTGGGGCCCTGAGTAACAATTATTCTGGCACTCAGTAACAATTCTGTCTGTCCCTGAGTAACAATTCTCTGCACCTGAGTAACAATTCTGTCTGTCCCTGAGTTGGTCCAAAAATTCTGTGGCCCTAAAGTAAGTTTCTGTGGCCCTAAGTAACAATTCTCTGGCACTCAGTAACAATTCTGTCTGTCCCATGAGTAACAATTCTCTGGCACTCAGTAACATTCTGTCTGTCCCTGAGTAAAAATTCTGTGGCCCTAAGTTAAAGTTTCTGTGGGCTGAGTAACAATTCTCTGGCACTCCGTAACAATTCTGTCTGTCCCCATGAGTAAACAATTTACTCTGGCAAATATCAGTAACAATTCAGTCTGTCCCTGAGTAAAAATTCAGTGGCCCTAAGTAAAGTTTTGTGGCCTATAGTAATTAATTTCTGGCACTCCAGTAACAATTCTGTCTGTCCCTGAGTAACGAATTCTGTGGCTTATTAAAGTTTCTAAATAGTGTTTCTTTGTCCCTAAGAAACAGTTCTGTGGCCCTGAGTAAACAATTCTGTGTCTGTGTTTCGAGTAAGTAATTCTCTGGCTTTCCTAAGTAACAGTTCTGTGGCCCTCAGTAACAGTTTCTGTGTCTGAGCGTAAAAGTAACAAATCTGTGTCTGTGCGAGTAAAAATTCTGTGGCCCTAAGTAACAGTTCTGTGGCCCTTGTGTCTGTCGAGTAACAATTCTTGTGTCTGTGTGAGTAAGTACAATTCTGTGTCTGTTTGCGAGTAACAAATCTGTGGCCCTAAGTAAAGGTTATCTGTTGGCCCTTATTAACATAAGTATTCTCTGGCACTCAGTAACAATTCTGTCTGTCCCTGAGTAACAATTCTCTGGCACTCAGTAAACAATTCTGTCCTGTCCCGTACTGAGTAAAAAATTCTGTGGCCCTAAGTAAAGTTTCTGGGGCCTGAGTAACAATTCTCTGGCACTAACAGTAACAATTCTGTCTGTCCCTGTGAGTAACAATTCTCTGGCACTGAGTAACAATTCTGTCTGTCCCTGAGTACAAAAAAATTCTGTGGGCCCTAATAAAGTTTCTGTGGCCCTAAGTAACAATTCTCTCGGCACTCAGTAACAATTCTGTCTGTCCCTGAGTAAACAATTCTCTGGCACTCAGTAACAATTCTGTCTGTCCCTGAGTAAAAATTCTGTGGCCTAATTAACAGTTTCTGTGGCCCTATAGTAACAATTCTCTGGCACTCACAGTAACAATTTGTCTGTCCCTGAGTAACAATTCTATTTGACACTCCGTAACAATTCTGTCTGTCCTGAAGTAACAAATCTCTGGCACTCCTAGTAACAATTCTGTCTGTCCCTGAGTAAAAAATTCTGTGGCCCTAAGTAAAGTTTCTGTGGCCTCAGCTGTAGTAACAATTCTCTGGCACTCCGTAACAATTCTGTCTGTCCCTGAGTATGAATTCCGTGGCCCTAACCCCCATAGCGTTTCTTTGTCCCTAAGTAAAGTTTTCTGTGGCCCCTACAGTAACAGTTCTTGTGTCTGTGTGAGTAACAATTCTGTGTCTGTGCGAGTAACAATTCTGTGGCCCTAAGTAAAGTTTCTGTGGCCCTAAGTAACCAATTCTCTGGCACTCCCGTAACAATTTTTGTCTGTCCCTGAGTAAACAATTCTGGCACTCAGTAAACAATTTCTGTTGTCCCTGAGTAAAAAATTCTGTGGCCCTAAGTAAAGTTTCTGTGGCCCTGAGTAACAATTCTCTGCACTCCGTAACAAATTCTGTCTGTTCCCCTGAGTAACAAATTCTCTGGCACTCAGTTAACTTCTGTCTGTCCCCCCTGAGTAAAAATTCTGTGGCCCTAAGTAAAGTTTCTGTGGCCCAGAGTAACAATTCTCTGGCACTCCGTAAACAATTCTGTCTGTCCCCCAGTATGAATTAAAACTTGTGGTCCTAGTAACTAGCGTTTCTTTGTCCCTAAGTAACAGTTCTGTGGCCCTGAGTAACAATTCTGTGTCTGTGCGAGTAACAATTCTGTGGCCCTAAGTAACAGTTCTGTGGCCCTCAGTAACAGTTCTGTTGTCTGTGCGAGTAACAATTCTGTGTCTGTGCGAGTAACAATTCTGTGGCCCTAAGTAACAGTTCTGTGGCCTTCAGTAACAATTCTGTGTCTGTGCGCGAGTAACAATTCTGTGTCTGTGCGAGTAAAACAATTCTGTGGCCCTAAGTAAAGTTTCCTGTGGCCCTAAGTAACAATTCTCTGGCACTCAGTAACAATTCTGTCTGTCCCTGAGTAACAATTCTCTGGCACTCAGTAACAATTCTGTCTGTCCCTGAGTAAAAAATTCTGTGGCCCTAATTAAAGTTTCTGTGGCCTAAGTAACAATTCTCTAGCACTCAGTAACAATTCTGTCTGTCCCTGAGTAACAATTCATTCTCTGGCACTCAGTAACAATTCTGTCTGTCCCTGAGTAAACAATTCTGTGGCCCTAATAACGTTTCTGTGGCCCTAAGTAACAATTCTCTGGCACTGAGTTAACAATTCTGTCTGTCCCTGATTATGAATTCTGTGGCCCTAACTAGCGTTTCTTTGTCCCTAAATAACGATTCTGTGGCCCTCATTAACAAGTCTGTGTCCCTGAGTAATGGTTCTCTGTCCCTAAGTAACTTTTCTCTGTCCCCAATTATCGTTTCTGTGGCCCTAACTCTGTCCCTGTCCCTAGTACAGAGCGGTCTGCCTCTGTTCAATAAACTGAGGCAAATGAAGAATTCCAAAATGGCCCGCTATTTATAGCTCGACCATTACACAGTGCTGGCTGGCTGGCTGCTGATAGGCTGATGCGATCACATGTAGTTGAGGAATGCATTATGGGTCAGCGCGCCTTGTCTGCGCGCCTTCCCAGACATCCCCGCTCCGTCGCCGCACATGTCAGCCGCCATTTTCTGAAAAATTTCGATTACGCGCGTCCGAATTAGGCTATTTTTCGGATTCGAAATTTTTCCGATATTCGACTCGAATTCCACTTCGGATACTTCGATTCGCTCATCTCTAGTTGCGGACTATAAAATAAATAAAATTTATTTTACAGAAGTCGCTTTAAAACACCATAAATAGTCAATGTAAGGAGATATATCTTTAAACTGGCATCCATTTTGTATAATGCCTCCATTTCAGATATGTAACAGCTTACATGTAACCAATTAGTTTTGTTTCTCAACAGTACTCTCATTTCTCTGTAACGGATGCACCTTATATGGTACCCTCAGCCATTTGTAGTTTGTTCTTCACTGATAAGAGTATAAGGTTTCATTGGTTATCTTGACTTTGAGATACCTGTTGAGTTCTGCTTTGTATTAAACTTTTAGAAATCCTATCCCAATTGCCTATCCCTTCCCCAATACTGCCTTTACACTTTGGTGTCTGGAGCTTTATTTCTCCCAGATCCGGCGGTGGGATAAGTGATGACAGGTTGGGGTAGCCAACAGAGACTGACAGAAATTAATCCTATCAATTTGGTGATAAAAGTTAGGACAAAGGAGCGGCCGATCAGGTAAGCTGAGCAATAAGTCTTAGACTTTACCTTGATCGTCCCCTTTGAAACCCGGGTATACAGTAGCCAAATTAACCATTTGAGACTGCTGGGTCTCACTGGGATTTTTTGAAGTTTGGAACCTCAAAGGAAAATTGTCAGAGGTTTGGAAACTCTGGGGAAAAAAATTGCCTAGGCAGGAATAATAATATTGTGAATTCACAGGAGTCCTCCTTTATCATTGCCATTTTAGAAGTATAAGTGCTTAATTGCTGCATGTTAAGAAACTGCTATGTACCAGTGCACATGTGCGCAGTGCCAGAACAGGTCATGCACTGACCACACTCCGCACATCCTCGGCCATCGGAGCTAATTATAGCTGAAGGGAATGGAGGAGATGCTTTAGCACTGGTACCTCTGGCTGGAGGAGCTCACGATGCACCTGGTGCAGCAAAAAAGAGGCCAGCACTGACTTCACAGCAGCCCCGATCGGACCGCCAGTCTCGTCTCCCACAATGGTCCCCTCCAGCCAAGATGGCATCAGTACAGAAGGGGACACCACGCGGCAGCCAGTCATCCCACCGGCAGCGACCCTCATCTCCACCAGTTTCTCCAGCTGAAATACAGGACAACAATTCTCCCCATGTCCTCTATCGCCTGGGGGAGACATTGACAGTGTGGCCTCCCCAGCCTCCTCTATGGATAAACATATGCGATATAATCCTGTGGTTACAATAGCTTTACTGAACTGCCGCCCCCCGCACTACCAACTTCATATTCAGGAGATGCAGTGCTTATAGCCAGATTCTCCACATTATTGCAGCAGGAATTATCCAAAGCTTGTGTCATCATTACCACCGATCTCAAAAGTGACTTTCAGTGTATAAGGAAAAGACTGGACTCTATTAAATCCTAATTGGATGGCAAGGTCAAAAGGGTTAACCAAAATCACAACCTAATAGCTACTTTACATGACCAACTGGACCAGGTTCAAGCCAAGATTGAAGACCTTGAGAATAGATCACGATGCTATAACGTCAGGATTAGAGGCCTTCTGGAGTCTGTGGTAGATTTGGAGTCGGCTATACATGCCCTGATGCAGGAATTACTCCCAGACATTATTCCACACCAGCTAGAATTAGACTGCTTCCATTGGGCCTTGACAGCCCCTAGATCCGATGGACTACCCCAGGACATTATAGTCAAGCCTCATTTTTACAGGATCAAAGAAAGAATAATGATGACAGCTAGAACCAGACAGGATCTTATCATCCAGGGTCACCAAATTCAAATGTTCAATAACATCTCTCCATTGACCATTCAGTTATTGAATCGCCAAATCAAATATCGTTGGTCCTTTCCCTTCCGGCTCTCCTTTACTTTTAGAGGAAAGACACACTCATTCTCAAGCTTCCAAGATAATGTCAGGGCAGGAGCGGTGGAATGGACAGGCAGGCCTAATGGTGGGGTCACGCACCGACT
This sequence comes from Staurois parvus, assembly GCA_951230385.1. Lineage (NCBI taxonomy): Eukaryota > Metazoa > Chordata > Amphibia > Anura > Ranidae > Staurois > Staurois parvus. Next base: position 11,388 of record CATNWA010003511.1, on the reverse strand, counting down.
GACGACAACCACCACCCACAGACTGGAGTCCCTCAGGGTGCGGAGTCTAAGCCCCAGGCTGCCTTTCACCAGGGCCCCTGATTGTGGGGATGGACTTGATGCAGCCAGGGACCAGGTCGCGGCCCCCGAGTAACCCCAGCTGCAGTAATGCCAATGGCGTATAGCTGGCGGGAACCAGATGGGAAACGATAGCGTAGTCGGACAGGCCGGGTCGATAACAGCGGGACAGACAGTACAGGACAGTAGGCAAGAATACACAGGTCATGAGCCGGGTTCAGCAACGGGAGGTCAGATAAAGGGATAAGGCTGAGAATAGTCTTAGTCAAAGCCGAGTCGGTTTCCAGGAGAGCCACGAGAGTAGAACAAGCTTGCTGCAACACAATCATACAGGACACAGAATGCAAGAGCAAGTGCAGACAACAGGCTTAAATGTGATCAACCACACCCCTCTGGGGGATGGACCGCAGAGGCCTGAAAGCATAAAAGGCTCCTACCATGCTTTGCAGAAACCTAAGATGGATGCCAGCACATGGAGCAGCATAACCTCTGAGGAAAGGTAGGACCTTGACAGATGGAGAGGGAATCCTCATGGGACTGGGACTGATCTCACAGAATTCTCCCTCTGCCAGAGTGTTTACTTCTCCACCAAGACTGGTCTCCCCTTTATGGTCACAGATGACAAGATCAACTTCCCAGAAGGCCCAGTTATCTACATGAATACTGGGGAAGGGACCTTCATAGTCATACTCATCACCGAGGGTGCTACCTGTGGTTGTTTAGATTACGCCCCCCTCTGCTTACCATGCCAGGTAATTGATGGGGAGGAAATAGTTCCTGCATGGAGCTGGAGTTGTTATGGTTTAAAAAAATGATCTTATGGTTTCTTATGTTCGGAGTGACCTTGTTGGGTTATGTATGTTTCTCTTCTAGTTGCAAACACACAGAAAAGCATACTCGGCCTCTCTCATCTTGTACAAATGGATACAATTTTCCAAAAGCTTTCCCATACTGCATATCACTCCAACTCACATGGAGCTTATGGAGCAGGAATTTCTGGAAATGGAAGTGGCTAAAGCAATAAAAAGCTTAAATCCCTCCATGGTGCTGGGACCAGATGGCTTTTCAGGCCACTACTATAAAAAAATATTCAGAGGTTTTTTAACCCCCCATCTATGTTCCTTTTTCAATGACATTCATCAGGGCACCCCGTTTCCCCATTTTGAAAACAATGCATTTATACATGTTATACCTAAACCTGGCAAGGACCATGGTGACTGCACTAACTACCGCCCAATTTCCCTTATTAATGCTGACCTCAAGATTATGACCAAAATATTTGCAAACAGATTAAACTAATTTTTGGCCAGTTATATCCATCCGGATCAAGTGGGCTTTGTTCCTAATAGACAAGCACCTGACCAAACAAGGCGACTGATAGATATTATCTCCGCATTCAAATCTAATTGGGACTGTAAAGGAATGCAAAAAGATATGCTATTATCCCTCGACCTTCATAAAGCATTTAACTCCCTGTCCTGGGATTACCTATTTTACACTCTGGAACGGTATGGATTCGGCAAGAATTTTCTCACAGTACTCCATGCTATATACAGCAGACCAATAGTCAGATTGTCGGTCAAGGGATACATCTCAGATTATCTCTCCATTCATAGAGGCACTCGGCAGGACTGCCCATTATCCCCTCTTCTATTTGTTTTAGCCTTAGAGCCTCTGGCCATTAAACTGAGGAATAACCCAGACGTTATGGGTATCCCATGTGGCGCTAGGGTATATAAGTGAACTTTATTTGTGAATGATCTTTTAATGCTCCTAACGTCTCCAGCCACCTCCATACCTAACCTGTACAGTGACCTATCAGATTTCACAGCAATTTCAGGTTTAAAGGTCAATCATAACAAATCCCTGGCCCTTAACTTAGCTTTGGACGACTCCACAGTTCACTCCTTACAACAAAGCTTCCCTTTCAAATGGCAAGTGGACACACTTCCTTACCTAGGAATTAATTTAAACCCCTCTATTGATACCCTCTATCAAAAGAACTACCCTCCCCATATAAGAAAATGCAGGAGGATCTCTCCAAATGGGCCCTCCATCCCCCCTCTCGGTTCGGTAGGTTTTACTCAGTGAAAATGATTATTTGCCTAGAATCCTGTATTTGTTTTGGACTACTGCCAATAATGATAAACATGTCTGACTTACATATCTTTTAACAGAAGTTATTAAAATTCATATGGGGAAATAAGAGACCCAGAGTGAACATACGTACACTTTTTGCTCCAAAATTGAAGGGAGGATTGGGAATCCTGGACCTCACTTAATATTTTTACTTGGCTCAATTAGTCCCATTGATACGCTATCATTCTAAACACATCCACCCCGTTAGAATCATCCCTTGTCCCTAACATTCCAATTAGCCATATGATATGGCTGAAAGCCAGAGATAGACCTGGAATTTTGTGTCCCACATTATCTTTTTACTTAGCGAGTAAGCATGGTTTTAAATCTCCCCATACTCCATTAGCCCCCTTATTGGGCAACCCTGTGTTTCCCCCCCCCCCCCGGGTCTCACCCATTCTGCTATTGAATGGTGGACACTAAAGGTTTTCTTCATCTGGCGGGCTTCTGCGATCATAGGGGCCCAATATCTAAGACAGTATTTCAGGAGCAGAATCACCTTCCCACTAAGGAGCTAGATCATTTCTTTTAAATAACCCAGGTGGTGATTTACTCCCTAATTCCTGAAATTTACATAACTTCTCAATACTCTTAGGCGTACCAGTGACTTGTCTTCATCAACTTCAATGGAACATGTCTGTAGAACTCTAGATAAGCATACTGATCATATATCTAGGATATACTACTATTTTACATGAAGACCCCACCAAATTACCTTACATGGAAATATGGGAACGAGACCTGGGGGAAGTATTGGAGGCAGCGGAGTGGCATAAATTGGCACAGCTTAACTCTAAAAATGATGTCAATACATAATTTATAGAGGCTAATTATAAGGTCTTCCTATGGTGGTATATGGTACCATCCCGTGTGGCGACCTTTGTTCAGGGGGCCTCCTCCATTTGTTTCCACGGTTGCGGACAGGAGGGATTGGTTCTCCACATATGGTGGACCTGTAGCAAAGTTAAATGATTTTGGATCCGCACCTATAACTTTATATATTCACGCACTCAGGTGAATCTTATCAAGTCTCCACAACAGTTCCTTTTAGGAAAATCGGTGGAGGGAATACCTGGTTATGTGAGATGTCTGATTTCATTTATATTTACTGCGGCCAGAATATCCATTGCGCACTCTTGGAGATCCCCCACGGTTCCCTTTTTGACCTCCTGAAGGCCAAGCTGACCTGGATAATGATAAGTGAACATCTGGCCACTATCCTTCATGATAGGACGGCATATTTTGAGAAAACTTGAGACCCCTGGATGAAATATCTCTCAGCACTCTCCTAGACTGGACTGTGGGTGGTGTGTGTGGGACCCATAGAGGGTCCAAACCCTATATCCCACCCTTAGCTTTTCGCCCCTATTTCCCCACAGCCTCCTCTCTTCTTTTTTTTTTCTTTTTTCTCGCTCTCCAACAACTCCCCCTTTCCATTTCTTTTATTCCTTCCTTCTAAAAATTCATTTTTTCTTCTTGTTCCTTCTTTGTTTCTTTTTTTTTTGGATATGGTTAGCTTAAGGTTATAGGGGGCTCCTCCCTCCTTGTCTGAGGAGTGTTGGAGGGAGCACGATAAGCTACACGGGCTGCAACTGTCTCTGAAACTAGGTCTGACAAAACTTCTCATTAGTTTTTTTCATCTCCTATTCATTTATTGTTTTTTTTTTTTTTTGTTAATATCTTTTATTACATTTTATTCAGTACAAATTAAAACAGTACACAATTTATCATAACATAAACAGTCCTATTTCTAAACCCTCTCTCCTTCCCACCCCATAATCACCCATCAATCTATTTCTACACCTATCTACTAAACACCTATGGTCAGTCTACATGTTTACCACTTTACAGTTATTCAGTTTAAATCTCTAAATCCACCTACTTGGTATCCATTATCTTAAGATATTTTTCTGATGATTTAAAAGCATACCACCTACTCCATTATTTTTATAAATTTTCCCATTTTATCTTCATCCATGTGGTATAACTCCTCCATCATATTTATATATTCAGTCCTCCTCATCCAATCTCTCATTGTTGCTGGATCTGGAACCTGACAGAATTTAGGAATTAATCCTTTTGCAGCACTAATTAAATGATATATTAAAATATTTTATGTTGTTTTATTGACAACTCAGTCCCATAAAAACAAACAAACCCACGGATCCTTTTGGACAGTTATCCCCACAATCTCCTATATATATTGAATTACCTCTTGCCAAAACCCCTGAATCTTTATACAGTCCCACCAAATGTGAGTCATAGTCCCCTCTTTCCCCACAACCTCTCCAACATAGTGGCAACATTTCTTCTCTCTATTTATGTGCAACACAAGGTGTACAGTACCACCTAACTAAACACTTATAGTTAATTTCTACTGTGTTTATATTTACCACTCTGTGCATCAACTTATACATTTTATTTTTCTGTTGTTCATTCATTTTTGTACCCAGCTCTCTTTCCGACCTTTCTAAGAATAACGGAGGTTCAGGCCCCGCCCATTCAATAAGAATCTTATATATTCTGGAAATTATGTTTATAGGCGGGCCCGGACTCAACATTTTGCAAAAGGGAGCATATCCTCTGACACCCTCAATGGTTGGGGAAGTGCTGAAACAAAATGACCCAACTGATAATATCTAAATTCATCCAGTGTGTAAAAAAATCTTTTTACTCCTTAATTCCTGAAATTTACATAACTTTCCCTTATTTTTATTGCATTTTTATTTCTAAACCATTTCCCTGAAATGTGATCATTCTCTGGTGGGAAAAGGGAAAAAAAATCCATATCCACCAGGGGTATCAATAATGAATTAGCCCATATAAACCTCAACATTATTTTTCTTATTATCTTGAAAAAAGATCCTGGCAAATACAGTTGTGTCCAAAATTATTCAACCCCCACTGAAATTGAGTGTTTTGGCCAGTTTGACATTGCTTTTGATCATTCAGTCATCTTGCTTACATTTACATTAAAGAGGCACTTGTAGGTCAGACAAATATAACATAACAGTTATAATGAAATAACCACAAATGTCTTTTCTGTGCTCACAGCATTATCAGTTTTATTCAACCCCCAAGTGACATTCAATCTTAGTACTTAGTACAGCATCCTTTTACAGTTATAACAGCTTTTAAACGTGAAGCATAGCTTGACACAAGTGTCTTGCAGCGATCTACGGTATCTTCGCCCATTCTTCATGGGCAAAGGCCTCCAGTTCAGTCACATTCTTAGGCTTGCGCACTGCAACTGCTTTCTTTAAGTCCCACCAGAGGTTCTCAATCGGATTTAAGTCTGGTGACTGCGATGGCCACTCCAAAATGTTCCAGCCTTTCCTCTGCAACCATGCTCTAGTGGACTTGGAGGTATGCTTGGGATCATTGTCCTGTTGAAAGGTCCAACGTCTCCCAAGCCTCAGGTGTGTGACGGACTGCATCACGTTTCCATCCAATATCTCCTGGTACTGAAGAGAATTCATGGTACCTTGCACACGCTGAAGCTTCCCTGTACCTGCAGAAGCAAAACAGCCCCAAAGCATGATTGACCCTCCACCATGCTTCACAGTAGGCAAGGTGTTCTTTTCATCATAGCCTTGTTCTTCCTCCTCCAAACATAGCGTTGATCCATGGGCCCAAACAGTTCTAATTTTGTTTCATCAGTCCACAGAACACTATCCCACAACTTTGTGGTTTGTCCACATGGCTTTTGGCATACTGCAGTCGACTCTTCTTATTCTTTGGAGACAGCAAGGGGGTACGCCTGGGAGTTCTGGCACGGAGGCCTTCATTACGCAGTGTGCGTCTTATTGTCTGGGCTGAAACTTCTGTACCCACATCTGACAAATCTTTTCTCAGTTCCTCAGCAGTCACACGGGGACTTCTCTCCACTCTACGCTTCAGGTAGCGCACAGCAGTCGAAGTCAGCATCTTCTTTCTGCCACGACCAGGTAGCGTTTCAACAGTGCCCTTTGCCTTGAATTTGCGAATGATGCTTCCTAAGGTGTCTCTTGGTATGTTTAACATCTTTGCAATCTTCTTATAGCCATTGCCCTTCCTGTGAAGAGAAATCACCTCTTCTCTTGTCTTCCTGGACCATTCTCTTGCCTTCACCATGTTTGTAACCACACCAGTAAATGTCTAGAAGGAGCTGAGTATCACAGTCATTTTAAAGCTGCCTAATTGGTGCTTATTATGCTTGATTGCTGCTCGGTGACATCCACAGGTGTTTTCAATACCTGATGGAAAGCACCTGTATGAACCTCTGTTCTTCAGAGTGGTAGTCTTTAAGGGGTTGAATAATTGTGGCAATGAAGAAACCACATAAGAACCATTTACTACTGTATTACATAAACAATTGATGTCATTTTAGTTGCATTTGGGTAGTTACAACGTCCTTGTAGGATTTGATTCTGAATACAATTCCAAATGTACACTATAGTCCCTAAACCCCTTTACAGCATTGGGGGGTTGAATAATTTTGGACACAACTGTATATGGGGAGCATTTGGAACTTGTAACGGAACCGGACCCCGACTGCACTATGGTATTTTTGTTAGACTCTCGCTTCCCCGTCCGAACACAGATCCACGGACACCACGCGCCGCTGGCCATACGAGACTAGACAAGACCAGTCTTGAAATAAATCAGAAAATAGACTCTTTTATTTTAACACAGATATATAAAAATATATACATTCAGGGAAACAATTCCCTCCTCCCTGCATGATGTCACAGGGCGGGGCAATCCACATCTAGCAACAAGAGACATCAGCAGACACCCCATCAAGGGGGAAGGGCTGCCGGAAACACCCCCCCCCCAACAAGCCAATACACAAACACATCCCATAATAGTTCATTAAACAATGAACAACCCCCACCTATACATGTCTAGACAATATCATGACATATCACCCTGCACCCCTAACAGGCACAGGGTGACTTACACATAAGAGGGATATGGGGAGCTGAGACAGGGGTCTCCCCACCTCTCTAAAGTGAGCTGTGTTCCATGGGCCCCCCACCCAAAGTCACTCCCGTCACATATCTCCCCTTTCAGCAGGAGACTAATGCAGGAGTAAACCCCAGACTAACTCGAAGTTAGTCTGTACTTCCAGTCCCCCAATGCCAGCACCCACACAGTTCCCCAAACAAATGGTTCCAAACAAAGCATTACTCACCCAGCCAACCTCTGCCTCTCTCATAGAACATACCCGCAACTGTGGAGAAGTACGGACTGGTTCTTCTCCCTGAAGTCCACTCAGCCACTGGAGAGAAGGCAGGGTGGCTGGGCCAACTCCATCATGCTGTTGGGGATCTGGGACTACTGCCCAGCATCCCTGGGGTATCCAGGTGGTGACTGTAGTCTCATCCACTTTGACTTGATGGACATCCCCCAATGTGTGCAAAGTAAGACTGACATCCTCCTGTCCCAATGCCAGACCCTTTTCTGGGGTTGTGTCAGTGGAGACCGACATCCCATCCATAGACATCAGCTCAAGCTGAGGTGCCAATTGCATCCTCTTCCTGTAGCTCCTGCGGTGCTGATTGTTGTGGGCAGAGGTCAACAATGCCATGCCCTGATGCCAGCTCTTCTGCTGGAGGTGCGCCGGCTGGTTCCCCCGAGCAGAAACGTCAATCAAATCCCCAGTCTCTGGAACTGGTGTCTGGGGATAGGGGTTCACCATCTCCTGTCTGTGGAACCCAGAAGATGTTACCAGTGCTGGGCAGAGTTCAGATAATGGTTGGCCCTGTTGCCAGCTCTTCTGATGGAGGCTTATCAGGTTGTTTTTCCTCAGCAGAGAAGTCTATCAAATCTCCATTCTCTGGAATTTCCACTGCCGACTCTTGGGCATGCTGCTGAACATGTTTTAGCAGTTGCCTGTATACCCTTTCCAGATGCTGTTCTTTCATCAGCAGGGTATTCCAGATCTGATTCAAGCTCTGAGACCCTTGTGAGACTGAACATAGCCTCTCTGGCTTCTCGCAGGTCCTCAAGGGTAGGTTCTCCTTCATTGCCAAGCACAAAATGATCTGTAAGGCTCTCCCACAGCAATCCAGGGCCACCAAAGTCATATCTCTCTGGAGAGTATTCTGTTGTCACCCCTAAATATTTTTGCTCTGCGTACCACTGCAGAGCCCGATATCGGTTGTCCAGCTCTATCTCCTGCTGGACCAGCCTGTCCAATTCAGTCACCCATTGCTCCTGGAGTCGCTAGACATTTTCCCACCATACATATTTTCATTAAACTTATATCAGGCACTGCACAGATATAACGGGAACATTTTCCTGCTGCTGACCATGGTAACTCACCACTACTGCCCATGTCTGGTTCACCAGTTCTTACTTTGCAAACTTTCTTCTGACTTTCTTGACTCCATGTCCCATGTATGGTATCTTTTTGTGGGGGGACCACGGCGGGAGTTTGATATCTCTACCAGAGAAAACGGGTCTGCGGTGCTCTCATGGGTGCCTCTTTTCCTCTTTAACAGGTAACAGTCTCTCTCAGACTCTTTTCCAGATCAGCTTTTCCCCGAGGATCCTCTTCAGAGATAAGTGACAGGTGCAGTGAGTACTCACATAGCTTCCCATAAGACACTCCACACTGCCCACCTTCGCAGCTCTCAGCCTCGTCTCACCACCTATCTCCCACTTCTTTGACAGATCCAGCTCGGTCCGGCAGTATTCCCCAGCCGCCGGCAACCCGGGCACTTCACTCACCCGGACCGTCGGTATACAGCTTCCAGATTCTCCTCTCCCGAACCGGGAAAGATCTATTGCTGGGTGAGTGTAAGGCTTCCCATAGCAGCATTCATGCTGCGGGCATCCGGAGCGCCTTCTTCTCTGAAACCACTCAGAGCTCCATACTCAGGCCCCTCTCCCCAAGCCTCCTCTACATTTATTGTTTTGACCTTGTACATTCAAGTCTCAATGGGACCCCATTTTGCTATCAATGACTGATGATTGTCACTGCTTGTTGCCTTTTGTACGTTATTTGTTCCAACCTAGACAGGCTACAGTTTGTTGAGAAATGTATCTATAATTTGATTGGGCTGTTCTGTTACACCTTTTTCTTAGAATAAGATGAATAAAACACTATTGGAAAAAGAAACTGTTATGTAGAATATTTGTGTTGCTGGAAAAGTGCCAGTTGTATTGCCAATCTGTGAAGGTTAAAACCCTGGGACCAGGACTGGTTGAAAGCAAGGGGTGCTTGAAAGTAATAGAACAGGGTTATTGCAGTGTCTGTGCTTTTAATTATTAAACTCCTGAACTGTTGAGAAGTTTTGTCGGCACTACGTGAATTCAGTACAGCCTCTCTGGTGCAGAGAATAAGCGCTGACATCGTAATAATTAGTGCTTTGCCTAACAGCTGTTTTGCTTCAAGATGGGTATAGTCCTAAGCCTCTGTGTAAAGTGTTAAGTGATATTGCTAAGAGAGAGAGAGAGACAAGAACATCCTGATTTGTCTAGGTTTAACTTGTAAGGAATATGTGATAAGGGTATCGCCATGGGATGATTATTATGTGGTCGCTTTCATAGAGAATATAGCCAAGTGGGTCCCTGGGTATGAAAAGCAGTAGCTCCTTTCCTAGAGATGGGTCTAATGATAAGTTTCATATGGACATGAAAAGGGGCCTGTGTTTGGGAGATAAGGATGCTTTTCCATGGTTTTCAGGGGACTCTGAATGGGATATGAAGTATGTGAAAGCGGCAGGTCTTCACTGGCTGAAATATGCGTCTGGTTATACCAGAGCCCAATAATCTAAATCTCTATTCTTTAGCCCCACCATCTGCCCTGCCAAGTTATACACAAGTATATCGGGCTTTGCCTAAAATAGAGGATGATGATTTCCTCAGACCTCTGATTCCAGATAGTACAGAAAGGGGGGAAGAGGGAGAGGCAGAGGCAGAGGGAGGAAGGGGAAGAGGAGGATAGCACCCATTGTCCCAGGTGTGCCCTCATTGATTACCTCCATTTCACATAATACATGGTGTTATACTGTGATCAGTTTAAGCAATGCTTTTTTTCCGTCCCAGTTGATGAAGAGACACAACTACTGCTAAGTTTCACTTGAGCCGGCAAACAGCTAACCTGGGCCAGATTGCCCCAAGGCTACGTGGATTCTCTGGCTGTATATTCCATGGCCCTCCGAGAATCCTTAAAGGGTTGGACACCCTGCCTCCCATGGTTCCATATTGCTCCAGTACATGGATGACTTACTACTCTGTTCATTCAACAGGAAGACTTCTAGGCAGGCCAGTAGTTTTCTGTTTATACTTTCTGGGTACAGAGGGACACAAAGTGGCAAGGCACAAGGTATAATATTATCAAACTACAGTCGATTACTTGGATTTCACTCTGTCACAAGGCACCAGAATGGTGAGCCAGTTAAGGATTCATTCCATTATGGGTCTGCCCCGCCCAAAAACTAAAAAGGAAATGCTCTCCTTCCTTGGTATGCACAGTGATGTAACTATTGTTGCCAATGGATACCTGAATGCTCCCATTATGACAACATACTCAGGCAGCACACTAAAACTGAGGCTCCAGACCTCATTAAAGTGGGAACAAGAATCCACCAATGCCTACCAAACCTTGAAGTCCTCACTAGTTTCCTTTCCTGTTCTGGGGTTAGCAAATTACAGTGTTCATTTTCATGTGTATACTCATGACAACTGTAAATCATGGCGGCTGGGGTCGCTCAGGATCATAGAGGACACAAGTAGTACAAAGTCCAGTGCAAAGCATGCCAGCATGTCAGAGCCCTGGCGGTGGAGGACTCAATGGAGGACTGTGGGACATAAAACCATCCTTCACACTACCCATCATGTACTGCATGTCCTTAAGAATCTTACTACGTAGCACATGACAGCACAAAGGGAAAGTGGTTATGAACTAATTTTGACATCAACTGCTAATTTGGAAATAAAATATGCAGGTTCAAACTCGGGTCCCTTAGCTATGATAAATTGTTTGTTAGGGATTATGGTGGTTTATGTAAGGATCTATTCTCTTTATGAAGGGCGGTGTCCCTTTCCCTTAGATGAAATATTACAGTGCCTCCAGCTGTTAAAATACGGCAAATATTTAGTGAACCAATAATTTGGACACCTTGATAATTTGATCACCACTTATTATTATACCTTGAATCCTTTTAGCCCAGTATGATTTCGTACCATACACACAAAATT
>CATNWA010003510.1:0-17705 GCA_951230385.1 Staurois parvus | reverse complement strand
GATGCTACCAAAAGCCCGGTTACTCTCCCCCACAAAATTTTGACCCCCACCAAAAAACCCCTCTAAAATTCCCTTTTCCCTTGATGCAGAAAAAGCTTTTGATCGTATACGTTTGGCAATTTATAAGCTAAAAATTTACAAAAAAATTTGGAATTTAAAGGGGTTTGGGGGCTCCTCCCAATCCCCCCTCCCCTTTATTCCCCCCCTTTGGGCCCAAAGGTATTAAACCAAAGGTACACGGGCCAAAACCCTTTTCACATATCTAATGGCACGTAAAATTTTTCCCCCCTTGTCCCCCATAATTTTTAACTTTAAACCCCATTGAAATTTTTACGGCGCAGTCTAAAGAGCTGACCCATCCTTTCACAGGGATCACCCATTTTGACAGAAAACAAAAAATTTAAACCCTTTTTTTGCAGATATATCATTTTAAATAAACCCCAAAAACCCCAAAAAAAATCTTTTCACGCAATACGACCCCCATCTTCAGCAAAACTGGGGAAGTCCTCAGTACTAATAAAAACTTAATGAAGCCAAATCCTCAATTTTAAATCTCCATGTACCTACCACAAAAGTTCACGCAATCATTAAATTATAAACAATTTTCCGTTTACTGGAAGCAAGACTGACATACCCTATCTGGGAAATAACCTCACCTCCGTCGATAGAGGAAACTCTATGGGGACTAATCATACAACTTCTCGCTCGACTCTATCCACACGAACTTATCAACAATTTACGCACGTCAACACTATCCAAACTTATGGGAGAATAGCGACCCTGAAAAAGTGTATACTCCCCAAAAAATTTTATATATATTACGCGCCACACTTCCTGTAGCCAATCCCAAAATCAGCTCTTCTTTAATATGTTTACAAACAATTTTTGCCAAATTTCTTTGGAACTCAAAACGCCTGAGATAATACAACCTAATCTCCTAATACGCCCAGTATCCAGAGGTGTTGTCAGGTCTTTCCACAGTCGCCTGCAATATGTATTACACTGCAACCCTCTTAGACCAGGTTTATTTCTGGTGGCAACCCCAACCCAAGAAAAAGATATGAGTAATACTACTGGAAAACGATTCCACAAGGCATTTGAGCTCACCTACGAGATAAATCGCTATTTACTCTCATGTACGCATCTGACCAACAATATATTTTCACCATCCCTGCATTCAAGCTACTATACAGGCGTGGTACTCTCATAAACCCCCCCCCACCCCCTCCCCCCCCGCTACCCACCCCAATTACCACCCTACACCTGTATAATACCTTTCTTGAATCTAAAACAATGGGCACCGACATGGAATTACACACTTACAACAAGCTGTATACAAGAAATACCCATTGATTCCTTCTCCACTTTACAAAGTAATTTTCATTCCCCAACTCAGGGACACTTTACGTATTTAAGAATTGCACATGCTTTGCACAACACATCTACCTCAAACTCTGATTAACATCCCTACCACGGCATATAATTTCCTAAACAAATCACAATATCCGCGAAAAGGGATCTCTCTTTTTACACACTCAGTATCAACTCGCAATTTTCTCCACAACACGACTTCCCTTAGCAATTGGGGGCAGAAACTCTTAGCTCAACAAGTCCCACTCCATTCATGGGAGAAAACCTTTAATATTACTATAAAGCCTCTCGATGTAGCACCCACTGGGATTCTTTCTTAAAAAATACTGCACCAATGGTACCTGACTCCAGTAAAACTCTCCATGTACTACCCTCTACATTCCCCTCTTTGTTGGAGGCAATTGCGGAGACATAGGATCAACTCTCCATATACTGTGGTCATGCAAATCCATTAGATCATACTGGAACAATGTTTTTAATTTCATTTCAACATTTAACTGAATCTCCAATCGTTCCTAACCACGCCCTCGCTATTCTCCATATTTATTTATTTATTTATCGAGTTTATATAGCGCCAAAGGTTTGCTCAGCGCTGTACGGGAGGGGGTAGAGGTACAGGAGGAAACGGCTGTGGGGGATGGAGTGGTAGGAGGAGGGAAGGGCAGCGGCTGTTAGGTGAGGGTGGGGTCGGCTTCCCTGAAGAGGTGGGTTTTCAGGGAGCGCCTGAAGGTGAGGAGGGAAGGTGACAGTCTGATGGATTGGGGTAGTGAGTTCCAGAGGATGGGGGAGGACCTGGAGAAGTCTTGCAGTCGTGCGTGGGAGGAGGAGACCAGGGAGCAAGATAGAAGGAGGTCCTGTGAAGAGCGAAGGGTACGGGTAGGGTGGTACTTGGGAATCAGGTCGGTGAGGTAGTTAGGGGCAGTGTTGTGAATGGCTTTATAGGTCAGAGTGAGCAGTTTGAATTTAATGCTTTGGGCAATGGGGAGCCAGTGGAGGGAGAGGCAGAGGGGGGTGGCAGAGGTGGAGCGGGGTGGTGAGGTGGATGAGTCTGGCAGCTGAGTTCAGGATGGTCTGAAGCGGGGAGAGTTTGCACTGGGGTAGGCCGGTGAGGAGGGAGTTGCAGTAGTCAAGGCGTGAGATAATCAGGGAGTGATACGAGTAGTTTAGTGGTGTCTGGGGTAAGGAAGGAGCGTATTTTGGCGATGTTGCGAAGGTGGAGCCTGCATGTATTTGTGAGTGATTTGACATGAGGTTGGAAGGAAAGGTTTGAGTCCAGAATGACGCCAAGGACTTTGGCTTGCTGGGCGGGATTGATGGTGGTGTTGTTGGTAGTGATGGAAAGGATGGGGGGGGGGCGCGGGGGGGGAAAGACGAGAAGCTTGGTTTTGGAGAGGTTGAGTTTGAGGAAATGGAGCGACATCCAGTCAGAGATGTCGTTTAGGAGGTGAGTGATGCGGGCGGAGAATGTGTGGGGGTGAGGTGAGGGTTGTGGATAGGTAGATTTGAGTATCATCAGCATAGAGGTGGTAGTTGAAGCCGTGGGAGTGTATGAGTGTGCCCAGGGAGGAGGTGTAGATGGAGAAGAGAAGGGGTCCAAGGACAGAGCCCTGGGGGACCCCAACAGAGAGGGGGAGGGAAGAGGAGGTGGGCGCGTTGTAGGAAACGCTGAAGGAGCGTTGGGATAGATAGGACGAGAACCAAGAGAGAGCGGTGTCTCTGATGCCAAGGGAGAGTAGTTTATTAAGGAGGGGGGTGGTCGACTGTGTCAAAAGCCGCAGAGAGGTCTAGGAGGAGGAGGACAGAGTAGTCGCCTTTGGCTTTGGCGGTTAGTAGATCGTTGGTGATTTTGAGGAGGCAGTTTCGGTGGAGTGTAGGGGACGGAAGCCGGACTGTAGTGGGTCAAGGAGGTTGTTGTCAGTTAGGTGGGCGCTTAGGCGATCGTAGACCAAGCGCTCAAGGAGCTTGGACATGAGATGGCAGCAGGGAAATTGGTCTGAGGTTGTTGAGGTCAGTGGGGTCCAGGGAGGGCTTTTTGAGTATGGGGGTGATGTGCGCATGTTTTAGGGGGGAGGGGAAGACGCCAGTAGCGAGGGAGAGATTGAAGATGTGGGTAAGGGAGCGGATGAGGGAAGAGGGGGGTGACCGGAGGAGTTGAGAGGGGATAGGGTCCAGGGGGCAGGTAGTGAGGCGGGCTTCTGAGAAGACTCTGGTGACTTCCTCAGTGGTAGTAGGGCTGAAGGAGTGCAGTGATGGGGGGGTTACGGTAGGCAGGGCCTTGGGTGTGGTGGGGGGCAGTGCCGTTGCAAGGTCAGAGGAGGGGGAGAGAGAGATGAGGGGTGATGGAAGGGGAAGGCTAGATGGGGAGGGTAGACTGCAAGTTGACTATGTCCTTGCGGATTGCGTCAATCTTGCCATGGAGATGAGTGGTGGCAATCTCGTGGGCGGTAAGTGAGGTACTGAGTGGAGGAGGGGGGGGAGAGAGCAGGGAGTTGAAGGTGGAGAAGAGTCGGCAAGGGCAGTTTGAGAGGGTGTTGATCAGGTCAACGAAGTAGGCCTGCTTGGCGGCGTGGAGGGAGGAGGTGTAGGTGAGGAAGGCAGATTTGTAGAGGGAGAATGCATGAGGGGACCTGGTTTTGCGCCATAGTCTCTCCAGCGCACGACTGCGACGTTTGAGGCATTTAGTGTGGTCGTTCTGCCATGGTTGGAGCGGTCTGGGTTTGATGTTGCGTGTGGTTAGGGGTGCCAGAGAGTCTAGGGTGGCTGATAGTGAGTCGTTGTACGCGGTGGTGGCTAGGTCAGGACATGACAGTGGAAGGGATGCTGTCGTGCAAGCGGTCGGGCAGCCGAGTGGAGGGGGGCCGGGTGCAGGTTGCGGAGGTTGCGGCTGGTGATGGTTTGGCGCACTGGGGGGGGGGGAGTTAGGGGAAGGGGAGATGGAGAACGTGAGGAGGTGGTGGTCGGAGAGAGGGAAGGGGGTGTTAGTGAAGGTTAAGGGTACAGAGGTGGGAGAAGACGAGGTCCAGGGTGTTCCCATTGATGTGGGTGGAGGATTGAGTGTGTTGTGTGAGCGCGAAGGAGGTGGTTAGGTGGAGGAGTTGAGAGGTAGCTGGGGTGTGGTCGTTGATGGGGATGTTGAAGTCCCCGAGGATGATGGTCGGTAGCTCAGAGGAGAGGAAGAAGGGAAGCCAGGCGGCGAAGTCATCCAGGAAGCGGGCTATGGATCCGGGGGGCCTGTAGATCACTGCGATCCTTAAGGGGGTGGGTGAGAAGAGCCGGATGCAGTGAGCCTCGAAGGAGGAGAAGGTTAGGGAGGGGGGGTTAGGGAGGACCTGGAAGGTGCTCAGCAGTGATAGGAGCAGGCCGACACCACCACCTTTGTGACCGCCCAGTCTTGGTGAATGGGACCAGATGAGACCTCCATGAGAGAGTGCCGCAGGGGAGGTAGAGTCGGTGGCCTGTACCCAGGTTTCGGTGATGGCTAGGAGGTTGAGGGAGCGGGAGATAAAGAGGTCATGGATGGCAGTTAGTTTGTTGCAAACCGAGGCGGGTGTTCAGGAGTGCAACCGAGAGAGGGGGGATGGATGTGGGGAGGAGGTGCACAGGTATGAGGTTGAGGGGGTTGCGGCGGCTGGCGGGAGCAGGGGGGTCCCTGGAGGGGGGGAGAGGTGGTGAGGGGCCAGGGTTCGGGGAGATGTCCCCAGCGGATAGGAGAAGGGAGTGAGGAGGTGGCATGGGAATGGGAGGTGCAGGAGCGTGTGGGTCTGGTAGTGGTGGCACGTGGGTCGACCGGGGAGTGGAGTACCAGGAGGAGGTGGTGAGTGCCGTAGTGGGGAGAGGGCAGAAGTGAAGGGGCAATGTAGAGCTGTTTTGGGGGGGTGGGCGGGTAGAGGGAGGCGATTTTTGGGATGGAGGAGAGGAAAACGAGGAGAAGTGCAGGTGGCATGCTGGGGTGAGTGCAGTGCTGTTCGGGACAGGGGAGGTGAAGGGATACGGGTCAGGGCGAGGTGATGTGGAGAGTCTATATCACCGTGGAGGAGTCCACTAGAGTCCTTCTGTAGGGGGAGAGTGGGAGTAGAGTCCAGCAGCTGGCTTGCTGCAATCTGTGGGTGCAGTATGCTGGCGTCCGAGGGGGCATCAGTGGGTCTGGTGGATCGGCGAGTGACATTGACATTGATCAGTTCCCTAAAGAGACCCGCACGATCATCGTTCACATATTAGCTGCGGCAAAACTTAATATCACTAGACTGTGGAACTCCACTAAATCCCCTTCTCTCACCTCACTCATATCGGATCTAAACATCCAATGTGACATGGAGAGGAGATCATCTCTAAATACCTCTACCTACCATAAGTTTCAATTTCAGTGGGCTAGATGGCTACGGAACCCGAACTGTTCTGTAATATGCTGATTACCTACATTACTGAAACTGACTCCTGTAACACCCAAGTGACATGCTGGTTCCGACCCCCTAGCCTCTCCCCCACCTGTCCCCCCCCCATACCCCCATACCTCTCCCTTCCCTACTATATGTTCTTGTTTATTATCCCTGTCTACTCTTATAACCTACATTGTTTGCGGCTCTTAAACTGTTAGTATGTTTACTTTGAATGCAATACTGGAAACCATTGCCCCGGCCTAATGGTGGGGTATTTATCCTGCTTGTTAATTTGTCATGTTGATTGAACCGTAAACCTATGCTATGTAAAACAGTGAAATTTTTAATAAAAATTATTTGAACATAAATTCAAGTACATGAAAAGAATTTTCTGATGGTTCTATAAGATAGACACTGCTGCTCTGGGATCCCAGAATCTGCCACTCTTCATGTGGTCAGGGAACAAAGATGCCGTTACAGTGAGGTATCAACTCTATCATATGCAATGTGTTCAGATGTCTGGGTAGGTGACCGGTCCTCTTCACAGTTCATAATATTGGGCAGGTCCTATGATGAGATGGCTTCTCAGGTTCCTCTGTTCCCATTGTAGGTGCTGAGACTGGTAGGCGTCCATTGGCTGGCAAACCTCAAACCTCTGAACCACACCGGTGCCCCTGGGCTTCCTCAGCTGCAGGAACTGGTTGCCCCCCCCCCCCCCCCCAGTCACAGATGATGTCCTTCTAAGGCTGCTGAAAAATTCTTGGAAGCTGTGAGTTATAGACCTGAATGGATGCTACTACATCTCACCACAGTGCTTGTCGGAGCTCCCATGTACTGGTCAGTATCTGAGCAACTCCAGAGCACAACCCCCGCATTCCTGGTGTGATTGTCGCCTTCATCTACATCCACAGAAAGTCCTCATAGGCCTTCAGAGCCGAACTCCCACTCGAAGCCGGAGGCCAACTAACCCCTTTGGAAAGCCATCTGCATGAAGGTGTGCCACCTCTTCCTCTCCCTCCCTCCTTTCTTCCTCTCCCTCCCTCCTTCCTCTCCCTTCTTTCCTCTCCCCCCCTCCTTCCTTCCTCTCCCTCCCTCCTTCCCCTTCCCTCCTTCCTCCCCCTTCCTCCTTTCTTCCTCTCCCCTCCATTTCCCCTCTTTCTCCTACCCCCTTCCATATTTCCATCTACTGTAATCTTCTGTCAGCCTTTGGTTGGGTTGTCTGGGTCTAATCTTTGCTTGTCTTTGTCAGATGTGGAGCAGCTCTACCTGGGGGCGTACCTCTTCACTGAAGTGCTCCCACCTAATTCTGGGTCTTATCTGCTGACCAGAAAATGGCGGCACAGCCTGCAGGAATTGACCTTGAAAGATGAACGATACACAGAGAGGGATTTGGCAGAGGCCTTGATTAACCTGTACAAAGGAAGTGGTGCAGACAATGAGATGGTCGGCAATAACAAACTGCGTTTCCTCAACGTCTCAGAAACCAGAGTCACGCCCCACGCTGTCAGGTGACCAATCCGCAATATAGATATTTGTTGTGATCGTCTGTCCCCCCCGCAGAGTAACTGACCCTCCTTTTCTCTGCAGAGATGTCCTCTCCACTGCCACGCCCTCACCACCTCGACCTGTCCTTCTGCCGCAACATTCCCCGAGGACTGGACCGCGTCTACCACAGCAGAGGAGACATTGAGAGGTGCCTGGCTCATCTGACCCAAAAACTGCAGGAGGTGGAAGAACAGGGACACTCCCCCGAGGAGCTCTGTGTATTGAAAAAAAAGGATCCAGTGGATCTCCTGTGCTCAAATGGAGTCCTGCTGGATGTACAGTACTTGGGTCCAACCCCCAAAAAGGTTAAATATAGAATTCAACCTAAATTGTATTAATAATTCCCGAGTACGGGTCTTTTTTTATTATGGGAAGCCCCCCTTACGTAGCCTTGTTTGATTTTCCCCCCTGGTAGGCCCATTGTTAGTGGGATCGGCTCCCTGAGCTCCAGAGTGGGCGAATATATCGACCAATTCCTGCAACCTCTTGTTGTCAACACACCCGCATTTTTGAAAGATACTAAACAAATACTTGTTGACATCAAGACTATTAAATGACATGTGCCTACTTACCTTGTCACGGCAGATGTGTCTGCATTATACAGCCATATAAAAACACACAGACGGCATGGCGGCAGACCAACTTTATCTGAACTTGGCCACAGATATTCCCCCCAACACAAAAACCTTTTATTCTACACCTTTTAGACTTTGCTATGAAGCACAATTATTTTTTGTTTGTCAACAAATTTTATTTACAAACCACTGGTGTCGCCATGGGCGCTATATTTGCCCCAAGTTTCAGGGAATTTATTCATGGCTAGATGGGAGGAGGACCTCATTTACTCAACAGATTGGCCACACCTTTTATTTTATCGCAAGTATATTGATGATGTATTCTTACTGTGCCAAGGAGACAAATTCACCCTTAATAACTATTTTACTACATTGAATTTTAACGACCTGAATATTTAAATGAATTGGTATTGTTTATTTTATTTTTATTTTTTTTTTAAAGATAAGTGAGATGTGATTTTTGAAAATATATTTTCTATTAATTTTTACATACCTATATTTCAGGTTTTATATGGATTTTTTATGGTATGTAGTTATGAATTTAGTTATGTTTATTGTGATTTTAAAATCGTTACGAGGATATCGCCGTAAGTTTTGGTCGGGATTAAATACAAGCATTGTGGATTCGCTGTAGAGTCATCGGAGTGTATTGTTTACAGCGTTCCCATTCAGGGAAATTAATAAATAGTGGGATGGTTGGGGGTTGGTGTCCTTATCTCTGAGAAAGTCCCGCAAAGTGTCAGATGTTGGGACTTCCTCAGAGATATGGACGCCAACCGCCCCGTTATGATGTTATGACGTCATCACGTACTGCCATAAGAGGATTGACGGAGTGGTTCTCTTATTAGGCTCTATTATATGTGGCTTTTCAGACTGTTTTCTGTCATTTACCTTTCACCCTCTTCCACTCCGGACACTTTCACTCTCTCTTCCAGTCCGGACACTTTAACCTCCTTCCAGTCCGGATACTTTCACCCCTTTCCAGTCCAGCACCAAGATGTTCCCACCACCATGCTTCACAGATGGGATGGTGTTTTTGGGGTGACGTGCAGTGCCATGTGACCTCCAAAATGATGTGTATTATGGCATCCAAAGAGTTCCATTTTGACCTAGTCTGACTTCAATTGCACCTTTAGAAATATATTTACCGAGAAAAATTGTGACGTGTTCAATACGTATTTTACCCGCTGTATTTTTTTTCTACCATCTAGAATTTAGAAGTTGGACACCCGTTTATATAAGTGCAAATGAACTTGTTGAACTGGTTCGTAAAGGCTAGTGAAACAGGAAGTGATGTTGGCAGGAAATGGGGAGGAAATAAATGAGATAACACAACTACCAGGGGAGTCTGGAGGGAGACCTGGGTAGAAGGAAGAGGCAGGGAAGGAAGAATCTTTGCATACAGAGTCTTTTCTGAAGCAGAAGCCTGCCTGCCTGCCTGCCAGCAATGTTTTTTACTGACTTTAAATTCAAGTACATGGGCGCATGCACGGCCGGCGAAGCGGATGGTCACGGACTGAGACCCGCTCCGTCCCGCCGTCAGTGTAACAGCGGCACCTACCAGACCTGAGG
The DNA here is from genome assembly GCA_951230385.1 of Staurois parvus. Classification (NCBI taxonomy): domain Eukaryota; kingdom Metazoa; phylum Chordata; class Amphibia; order Anura; family Ranidae; genus Staurois; species Staurois parvus. Next base: position 8,266 of record CATNWA010003510.1, on the reverse strand, counting down.
GTCCCGACCGTCACCAGACCCACTTATGAAGGGTGTGCAACCCTTCAAATCCATGCCTCGCCGTCGCAGAACCCCTGGATCACCAGGGAAGCTGACGAGTTTCTTTCCGGCCGTCTCCCCTGATATCCAAGATGGCGCCGGCTCGTCAGACAGGCACAGCAGCACAGTGAGAGATAGTGCAGCCCTGCACACAGATCCACGCCTGAGAGCTCCACCATCATCACCTCCACTATCCCCTACTGCCTGCAGCCCTGCAAAATCAAGGCCAAGGCTGGAAATAGATCCTACCACTGAGAATCTACCACAAGTATTACCTACATTACAGGAAAACATTACACCCTCACTGATTGAATCATTCCCTGTATCTGATCAACCAATCACAGAGATTAGTATGAAAAACATGCTACTTTCCCTGCGTCAGACACTACATAATGATATCACGGCTTCCTTATCCAAATCTCTAATACAATGCAACAACAAGACTCGAGAATACGCCATATTGAAACAAGAATGGAGGACATGATATCAGCTCATAATGACATGATAGATGCACACACAGATCACTCGACAGATCTTGAGCAAATTAAGTTAAAAATAGCAGATCTAGAAGATCGCTCGAGGCGGAATAACGTCAAATTAAGAGGTATACCAGAAACCATTACCTCTGATGCTCTGCTCCCGTACATTCAACAATTTATGAAGCACCTACTCCCATCTATCTCGGAGCAAGAGCTGGCCATAGATCGGGCACATCGGATACCCAAACCATCTTTCCTCTCAGCTTCCATTCCGAGAGATGTTTTTAGCCCGCATCCATTTTTACCATGTGAAAGAACGCATGATGGCCGCTGCCAGAAACCCGCCACCTCTTCCACCATCCCACACGAACATCCAATTGTATGCAGATCTGTCAAAAGATACACTCCTCAACCGTAAAAAATTGGTGTCTGTTACCAAGGCACTCCGTAACCACGGCATCAGCTACCAGTGGGGATTCCCTACTAAACTAATAGTTAAACGCCACGGTAGAATTTACACTATTAAAACACTGGAATCTGGCATTGACTTACTGCAATCTTGGAACATAATACCAGTGGATCCGCCACGCTCTGCCCACTACAACCACCAACAAATGGAAGCAGAATAACCAAATCTCCTTTATATGGTCCTATTGTGACTCCTCAGCCGAATGAACGCTACTATCTGAAACACGGACTCACGGCCTCACTAAGTCCACCAATGTGTCGATTGAAAGTATAGCATGACCTCCGTTGTGGTCAACGCCAACCCGCACCCCCATGTTTGACAGTAGCGATTATTGCTACTCATGTTCCTTGAGTTATCCGCAAGATTTTTTACCCCTTCTTACCTATTCAATCCCCGGAACCACCAGCTCGTCTGATCCTCCTCACAACCTGAAACATGATGGAACATATCCTCTGCAACTTTTTTTCGGTAGTCACTATCTCACTATTTTGAAACAACTAACATACTCTACCAAAACAGTCCACCAACACTACAAATGATTAACCTTACATCTCTGAATGTGCGAGGCTTGAACTCTCCCTTTAAGAGATCTATGCTCTACAAAGAGACCCGCACACTCCATGCTGATGTCTTGTTCCTACAGGAGACACACTTCGTATCTTCTAAAACTACCAAAGCTAAAATATGCACGGCTTCTCCCACATCTACATAGCTAATAACCAAAAGAAAAAAAATGGTGTCATCACAGCCATTAAGGACTCTATACAATTTCAGTTCATTTCTGAGTTGGCGGACCCTCAAGGTCGCATTCATATCTTAATCGGTAAAATCAATAATATCCCATACACTCTGGTCAATGTATACGGCCCTAACCACCAACAGATGAAATTCTACAAAAAACTCTACTCTACAGTCTCTCCTATATCACAGGGTAGGCTTATATCGGAGGGGGACTTCAACATCATTGGAGACACACTTCTGGACTCATCTTCAACCAAAAGAGCTCCCAACTTGAGCTTCAACAACTTTCTACACACACATGACCTATATGATATCTGGCGTTGCCAACACGGATCGGAAAGAGACTACACGTATTTTTCCCCAGCTCACCTATCATACTCCAGAATAGACTTTCTCCTTACGGATAAATGGACTCTTCAGCATATAACTTCATCCAATATCGGCAGTATAACCTGGTCGGACCATGCTCCAGTCAATATAACCCTAGACGACATTCAACATTCTTCAATCCCCCGAATATGGAGAATGAACTCTACGATCTTTGAAAACAACTGAGAACCAGAAATACTTATTAGATGCACATAAGGTATTTTTTGAATGTAATGATACTCCTGATATCTCCATTTCCACATTATGGCCTACTTACAAAGCATATATGAGAGGTATTCTCATACAACTTAACGCACGCATAAATAGGACACGAACCCAACAAATCGACCAATTATTAGCATCCATAAAACTTAAGGAAGACGCAAATAAGAAAAACCCTACCCCCTCCATATCTACATCTCTCTCCGCTGATAGAAACAAACTCCGTATACTCCTACTACACAAATATGACTTAAACCTACAGAAAACAAAAACACGATTCTACTCCCTGGCTAATAAGGCAAACTCACTCCTAACCAAAACAATTAAACAAAAACGCCTTAAAGCTAAAGTTACCTCTATCCGACACCCTACAACACACGATTGTCTTACAAACCCACAGGATATAGCGGAGGCCTTTGCTGATTACTACAAGACACTATACAATATTGTAGATGACCCAAATACATCTCAACCAACACCCACTCTAATACAAAAATTCCTAAACAATATACATCTTCCTCACCTTACATCCTCACAACTTGAATCCATATCTTCCCCTATAACGCCAGTGGAAATAGAAAAAACATTCGATCGCTGCCTCTCAACAAATCCCCAGGTACCGATGGCTTTACTAATGAATTTTATAAAACATTCGCCCCACACTTAACTCCCTATCTCTCCACGCTCTATAACCATGTGGCCGAAGCTGGCACTTTTCCGAAAGAAATGCTAATGTCCATAATCACTACAATCCCAAAACCAGGCAAAGATTCCCAATTAACCCATAACTATAGACCGATTTCACTGCTAAACACAGACATCAAACTTTACGCCAAAATAATAGCTCAAAGACTACTACCTTCTCTTCCCCTACTAATCCACCCAGACCAAGTAGGATTCACCCCCGGCCGCCAGGCACCCGATGCTACCAGAAGACTGTTATCTCTCCTCCACAAACTTGACTCCACCAAACAACCCTCTATATTCCTTTCCCTTGATGCAGAAAAAGCATTTGATCGTATACGCTGGCAATTTATGAAGCTAACACTACAAAAATTTGGAATTAACGGTTGGATGCTCTCTGCAATCCTCTCGCTCTATTCCACCCATTGGCCAGAGTATTGACCGACGGTACACTGTCCAAACCCTTTCACATATCTAATGGCACGAGACAAGGTTTGCCCCTTGTCCCCCATAATATTTACATTACTCATTGAACCTTTAGCGGCGCGTCTCAGAGCTGACCCTTCCTTCACAGGGATCACCCATCTTGACAGAGAACATATAAAATCAGCCTTTTTGCAGATGATATCATATTAATGATCACAAACCCCAAAAAATCTCTTCACGCAATACGATCCCATCTTCAGTCATACTCGGAAGTCTCATACTATAAACTTAATGAAGCCAAATCCTCAATTTTAAATCTCCATGTACCTACCAAAGTTCAGCAATCATTAATTAAAAAATTTCCCTTTATATGGGAACAACACAGCATACCCTATCTGGGAATTAACCTCACCTCCTCGTTAGAGAAACTCTATGGGGCTAATCATAAACTTCTCCTCGACTCTATCCCACAGGAACTTAACATTTACGCACGTCTACACTATCCAAACTTGGGAGAATAGCGACCCTGAAAATGTGTATACTCCCCAAAATTTTATATATATTCCGCACACTTCCTGTACCAATCCCAAACAGCTTCTTTAATAAGTTACAAACAATTTTTTGCCAAATTTCTTTGGAACTCAAAACGCCCGAGATATACAACTAATCTCCTAAATACGCCCAGTATCCAGAGGTGGTGCAGGTCTTCCACACCTCAAATCGTATTACACTGCAACCCTCTTAGACCAGGTTTATTTCTGGTGGCACCCAACCCAAGAAAAGATATGGTCTACTATGGAAACGATCCACAGCATTTGAGCTCACCTAGAGATATCCTATTTACTCCATGTACGCATCTGACCAACAATATATTTTCACCATCCCTGCATTCAAGCTACTATACAGGCGTGGTACGATCTCATAAACTACTCCTCGACAGATACCATATCGCTACCCACCCCAATTACCACCCTACACCTTATAATACCTTTCTTGAATCTAAAACAATGGCACCGACATGGAATTACACACTTACAACAGCTGTATACAAGAAATACCATTGATTCCTTCTCCACTTTACAAAGTAATTTTCATCTCCCCAACTCAGAACACTTTACGTATTTAAGAATTGCACATGCTTTGCACAACACATCTACTCAAACTCTGATTAACATCCCTAACACGGCATATAATTTCCTAAACAAATCACAATATCGCGAAAAGGGATCTCTACTTTTTACACACTCAGTATCAACTCGCAATTTTCTCCACAAACGACTTCCCTTAGCAATTGGGAGAAACTCTTAGCTCAACAAGTCCCACTCCATACATGGGGAGAAAACCTTTAATATTACCTATAAAGCCTCTCGGTGTAGCACCCACTGGGATTCTTTCTTAAAAATACTGCACCAATGGTACCTGACTCCAGTAAAACTCTCCATGTACTACCCTCTACATTCCCCTCTTTGTTGGAGGCAATGCGGAGACATAGGATCAACTCCATATACTGTGGTCATGCAAATCCATTAGATCATACTGGAACAATGTTTTTCATTTCATTTCAACATTAACTGAATCTCCAATCGTTCCTAACCACGCCCTCGCTATTCTCCATATTGACATTGATCAGTTCCCTAAAGAGACCCGCACGATCATCGTTCACATATTAGCTGCGGCAAAACTTAATATCACTAGACTGTGGAACTCCACTAAATCCCCTTCTCTCACCTCACTCATATCGGATCTAAACATCCAATGTGACATGGAGAGGAGATCATCTCTAAATACCTCTACCTACCATAAGTTACAATTTCAGTGGGCTAGATGGCTACGGAACCCGAACTGTTCTGTAATATGCTGATTACCTACATTACTGAAACTGACTCCTGTAACACCCAAGTGACATGCTGGTTCCGACCCCCCTAGCCTCTCCCCCACCTGTCCCCCCCCCCCCATACCCCATACCTCTCCCTTCCCTACTATATGTTCTTGTTTGTTTATTATCGCTGTCTACTCTTATAACCTACATTATGTTTGCGGCTCTTAAACTGTTAGTATGTTTACTTTGAATGCAATACTGGAAACCATTGCCCCGGCCTAATGGTGGGGTATTTATCCTCGCTTGTTAATTTGTCATGTTGATTGAACCGTAAACCTATGCTATGTAAAACAGTGAAATTTTTAATAAAAATTATTTGAACATAAATTCAAGTACATGAAAAGATTTTCTGATGGTTCTATAAGATAGACACTGCTGCTCTGGGATCCCAGAATCTGCCACTCTTTCATGTGGTCAGGGAACAAAGATGCCGTTACAGTGAGGTATCTACTCTATCATATGCAATGTGTTCAGATGTCTGGGTAGGTGACCGGGTCCTCTTCACAGTTCATATATCTATATCTATATTATTGCGGATTGGTCACCTGACAAGGACCAATCCGCAATAGGCCTTCAGAGCCGAACTCCCACTTGAAGCCGGAGGCCAACTAACCCCTTGGAAAGCCATCTACATGAAGGTGTGCCACCTCTTCCTCTCCCTCCTTCCTTGTCAGGTGACCAATCCGCAATAATATAGATATTTGTTGTGATCGTCTGTCCCCCCCGCAGAGTAACTGACCCTCCTTTTTCTCTGCAGAGATGTCCTCCTCCACTGCCACGCCCTCACCCACCTCGACCTGTCCTTCTGCCGCAACATTCCCCGAGTACTGGACCGTGTCTACCACGGCAGAGGAGACATTGAGAGGTGCCTGGCTCATCTGACCCAAAACTGCAGGAGGTGGAAGAGCAGTGACACGCCCCCGAGGAGCTCTGTGTATTGAAAAAAAAGGATCCAGTGGATCTCCTGTGCTCAAATGGAGTCCTGCTGGATGTACAGTACTTGGGTCCAACCCCCAAAAAGGTTAAATATAGAATTCAACCTAAATTGTATTAATAATTCCCGAGTACGGGTCTTTTTTTATTATGGCAACGCCCCCTTACGTAGCCGTTGTTTGATTTTCCCCGCTGGTAAGGCCATTGTTTAGTGGGATCGGCTCCCTGAGGCTCACAGAGTGGAAGCGAATATCTCGAACATTCCTGCAACCTCTTGTTGTCAACTACACACGCATTTTAGAAAGATACTAAATACTTGTTTGACATCAAGACTATTAAATGACATGTGCCTACTTACCTTGTCAACGGCAGATGTGTCTGCATTATACAGCCATATAAAACATACAGCACGGCATGGCGGCAGAAACAACTTTATACTGAACTTGGTCCACAGATATTCCCCAACACAAAAACCTTTTATTCTACACCTTTTAGACTTTGCTATGAAGCACAATTATTTGGTTGTAAATTTGCCCTTTTTTGGAAATTTTTATTCAACTAGATGGGAGAGGGACCTCATTTACTCAAAGATTCCCCCACACCTTTTTTTTTATCGCGGTATTTTTGATGATGTATTCTTCTGTGGAAAGGGAGACAAATTACTTTAATAACTATTTTACCCCTTTGTTTTTAACCCCTGATATTTAAAAAAATTGGGTTTTGTTTATTTTATCTTTTTTTTTTTTTTAAAGATAAGGAGATTGATTTTTTCCGCCAACCTTTAACCTCCTTCCATCGGGGCCTTTCACCCCCCTTCCAGTCCGGGGGGGGGCACTTTCACCCCCCCTTTCCATTCCACCCCAAGAGTTTCCCACCCGCTTCACAATGGGATGGGTTTTTGGGGTGAGGGAGTGCCAGGGACCTCCCAAACAGATGTGTGTTATGGCATCCAAAGGTTTTTTTTGACCTAGTCTGCTTTAATTGACCCTTTTGAAAAAAATATTTACCGAGAAAAATTTGGGGTGTTTAATAGTATTTTACCCCTTATTTTTTTTTACCACTAGAATTTTAAAAGTTAAACCCCTTTATATAAGTGCAAATGGGGAAATTGTTGAAAGGTTTGTAAAGGTAGGAAAAAAATATTTGGAGGAAAGGGGGGAAAAAATTAATACACAACTCAGGGGAGTCTGGAAAGACTGGGGGGAAAAAAAGAGGGAGGGAAAAGGGGAAAATCTTTTCTACAGGTTTTTCTGAAACAAACCGCCCCCTGCCGCCCGCAAAGTTTTTTCGAAAAATTTTCGGGTTTTAAAGAAGACAGCGCTTGGGCCAGAACTCCACTCTTTCATTGGTCGGGAACAAAAATCCGTTACAGTAGGATCAAATCATCAAAGCAAGGGGGTTTAATGTCTGGGGGGTGCCGGGCCTCTTTACAGTTCTAATGTTGGGCTGGTCCTATGAAAGAGCTTGCTTCTCACATTCCTCGTTCCCATTTTGCTGAGACTTGGGGTCCATTGGTGCAAACCTAAACCTCAGAAAACCCCCAACCGGGGCCCTTTTCCTCACGCAAAATGGTTTCCCCTCCCCCCAGCACAGATGACTCCTTCTAACTGTAAAAAATTTTGGAAGCTGCAGTTCTAGACCCGAAGGGGTGCAACAATCTCAAAACCCCGGCTTGTCGGACTCCCATGTCGGTCATATCCACAATCCCGAGCCAAACCCCCCCTTCCGGGGGTATGTCCCTTCATCTACATCCCCAAAAGTCCCCATAGGGCCTTCAAACCAATCCCCTCGAAACCGGGGGCCAACTAACCCATTTGGAAACCCCTGCATGAAAGGGTGCCCCCCCTTCCCCTCCCCTTTTTCCCCCCTCCCTCCTTTCTTCCCCCCCCTCCATTTCCCCTCTTCTCCCCCCCCTTCCCCTATTTCCATCTACGTAAACTTCTGTCAGCCTTTGGTTGGGTTGTCTGGGGCTAAACTTTCTTGTCTTTGTCAGATGTGGAGCAGCTCTACCCGGGGGGGTACCTT